>VUQS01058303.1:0-10515 GCA_015108495.1 Heterochromis multidens | reverse complement strand
AGTCAGTTACTTTTATATATTTTTATATACTTTGTTAAAGTCCCATGTTTTTCCTTTTAAGTCAGAGGTCAAGTTCTGTTAATGCTTTGGTAATTCAAAATTAAAGTGATGCATTCCAAAATGTTCTCAAATTAATCAACAGAGAAGGACTTGTTGAAAACAAAACTGAAATGTTAGTGTCTCTTGATGCATGCTCAATAATCCAGGTAAAAGAATCCCAAAAAGTTGAATCTGTTCATCTGGACGTAGCGTTTTTTAGTGGGAGAAACATTTCGTCACCTCTGGTGACTTCTTCAGTCTCAGCTGACTGCAGGCTTCCCCAGCCTTATAAACAGTACATTGCATAATGACCGAAACCAGCACCATTGACTAACAATGGGCAACGTACTGTTTATAAGGTTGGGGAAGCCTGCAGTCAGCTGAGACTGAAGAAGTTACCAGTTGGTGACGAAACGTTTCTCCCACTAAAAAACGCTACATCCAGATGAACAGATTCAACTTTTTGAAATGTTAGTGATTCATCCCACTTATCAGCAGGCACTTTCCATTACCCCTTCCGATCTTGAACTCCTGGCATCATACACTATATTGCCAAAAGTATTCACTCACCCATCCAAATCATTGAATTCAGGTGTTCAGATCACTTCCATGGCCACAGGTAATGTAAATGGTAAATGGACTGATTCTTATATAGCGCTTTTCTACTCTCCCGGAGCACTAAAAGTGCTTATATAGGTGTATAACATCAAGCACCTAGGCATGCAGACTGCTTCTACAAACATTTGTGAATGAATGGGTGGCTCTCAGGAGCTCAGTGAATTCCAGTGTGGTACCGTGATAGGATGCCACCTGTCCAGCAAGTCCAGCTGTGAAATTTCCTCGCTACTAAATATTCCACAGTTAACTGTTAGTGGTATTATAACAAAGTGGAAACGACAGCAACTTAGTCACGAAGTGGTAGGCCACATAAAATCACAGACAGTAGATTCTGATGTGGATGGATGAGTCGGGTTTGGTGGTTGCCAGGAGAATGGTACTTGTCTGAGCCAAGTGTAAAGTTTGGTGGAGGGGGGATTACGGTGTGGGGTTGTTTTTCGGGAGTTGGGCTCGGCCCCTTAGTTCCAGTGAAAGGAACTCTTAATGCTTCAGCATACCAAGACATTTTGAACAATTTCATGCTCCCAACTTTGTGGGAACAGTTTGGGGATGGCCCCTTCCTGTTCCAACATGACTGTGCAACAGTGCATAAAACAAGGTCCATAAAGACATGGATGAGCGAGTTTGGTGTGGAAGAACTTGACTGGCCTGCACAGAGTCCTGACCTCAACCCGATAGAACACCTTTAGGATGAATTAGAGCGGAGACTGTAAGCCAGACCTTCTCATCCATCATCAGTGTCTGACCTCACAAATGCATATCACGAATGCATCTTGTTCAAAATGCTGCTGCTAGACTCCTGATTGGTACACGAACGTGTGATCATATTCTGCCCATTCTTAAATCGTTGCACTGGCTTCCTGTGAAGTCCAGGATCAATTTCAAAATATTGCTGCTCACATATAAGTGCTTACATGGGCTCGCTCCAGGTTGCAATTTTACAATCCTATGTCCTATGCTGCTTACTTAGGTGAGTTCTAGTAATTCCAAATTCATAACAGGTTTGCACAGGTGACCAGGCATTCTCAGTCGCAGCTCCAAAACTCTCTGAAATCATCTAGCTCCTCAGATTAAGTCATCTTCCTCACTAACAGTCTTCAAATTCAATTCAATTCGATTCAATTTTATTTATATAGCGCCAAATCGCAACAAAAGTCGCCTCAAGGCGCTTTATATTGTAAGGTAAAGACCCTACAATAATACACGTACATAATCCCAACTAAAACATACCTCTTCTCATTAGCTTTCTCAGCTTCAGATTATTACGTCATTTTTCCCAGTGCATCTCTTTTACTATTATTATTTTAACTTTTTTATTATTATTTACTATTATGATTTTTATTGTGTTACTCTATTTTTTAATTTATTCAATTATTATCATTATTGTTTTTTTATTGCTCTTAAATCATTTATATTGTTTCTTTGATCATTTTACTTGCTGTGCAGCACTTTGGTCAATGTCTATTGTGCTTAAATGTCCTATATAACATATAAAATGTTGACTTGTTAATAGAAAACATTGTTGGACTTATTTATGTGTTCAGAAACTGTTTATGTAACAGTTTGAATGATATTCAGCTAAACCCAGTGTCCACATTCAAAGTTGACCAGTGAAGTAATCATCAGTACTAAACACAAACCTCCATCCCTCTGGTGTGAAAGCAGATCCAGGCAGTAAAGGGATCCAGATATTGTAACAGGCACTTAAATGGGGTCTAGTGTAGCCCACAGCTGCTGCCTTCTTCTAATCTATGCTACCGCCACCCCTCCTCCTCTTCCCAGCCTCGAGCCCTTTCAGGCCGTCCTGCTGCTGGTGGTTGGTCTTCCTCCCTCAGGGCACACAGGGCTGTTAGGCCACCATTAGTCCTACTAATGGGCCTGACAACTGCACCACATCCTCAGCATTTAGACCTCCTCTGTCTGAGATATGGATATCGACCACTTCTCAATGGAACTGGAGAGTATAGGGCCAGGGGGTGGGAGTCGATTTTGTATGTACATATACAGAATTTGTGTGTTATGCGCGCACACACAAAACTAACCCTTAGCTTCTAACATGTCTTCACCTTAAAATTTGATGGTTTATGTGGCATTAGGGGGATTTTATGTCTCTATAAGGAAATCTGGTCACTATAATGATTTGTGGAGACATGATTTGTGAAAAAAAGAATCTTTGAACACTACAAAATACACTCACACACATTATAATGCACACAGCACATGACTAAAAAGTTCAGTCTGAACTAACTTTGACCTTCTTTTAAGTACATTTTTGTTTTTTTGTGTCTATGTGTTCCTGATTGCCATTACAGTCCATTGTACAAGAGTGTGGGAGTGTGTCTGACTTGCTGTGTCTCTACATGTGCATTACGTTAATGTGCACATCAGATTGTCTCCTGTCCCCTGCCAAGTCTGCCTGCTCTCTATTTCTATTGATGGTGTCGAGATCTATGTCTGAAATTCCAATATGATTAACTTCTGAAGAAATAATTAAATCCTAAGGACTTCTGAGCTCAGCAGAGTGACTGAGTATCTCATTCACACAGTGAAATCTGCCAAACCATCATTATAGCACAAAAAAGTCATTGAGGTGAGCGAAATTTTACTCTAACAAGCTCCGGTACTCATTTGCAGAGAAAAATATCTACATTACATATCTGATCCGGAAGTCTTTACTTCTTTGATGTACAAGATCTGTCTCCCAGTGTGAGGAGTTAAGTAGGTGTAAGAACACAACTCTAGCACATAGAGACTCATCAGAGAAGCTTATTTAAAGCAGAGCTGAAAGAATTACACCTGTTTAATAAGCCAAGATTGTGTCAAGATTTACTACTTTTTTGTCTCAAACACGTAACTTGTGGAGGCTGATAACCTGGGATGTGCATGTTTCAGTATGTTTTTAACATGGTGACTAATCGTTCAATCTAAAAAAACAATTTAAATATTAGTTCAGAGCAAAAACTATTTACTTGCAGCAAGAGCTGAAAAATATATACAACTATTTTAAAGATCAAATTTTGAAGTAAAAATTCCCAAACTTTTACGGTTCCAGGTCAGTCCAGCTCTCTGAACATGTCTGAGCTAGCTTTAGGGATTCCTGTTGGACATAATTTAATTATTTTCTCCTGTTTTATAGACCAAACAATCAAACTAGACTGTGATCAGAATCAATCATTTAGAGGGGGAAAAGCTGATTGGAGTTTAGTTTTAATAAAAGGCTCCACTCTGGAGTATAACAACCTGTTAATCACACAACTACATTTCGAAACTAATCTTACTGTAAATTAATTCCAGAGGCAGCTCAGACAGACTGGCAAACAGTGGTCCTAATGGTGAGCTTCGCCTGTCTCACTTGATTAGTTTCACACGCCCACCACACGAGCCTCAGAGGAAGCTTTTACCAGTGCCTTGACATGTCAGTCACAATAAAAGTGACTAACCTACATAATGCAAATGTAACAGAACAACCCATTTCACCTACTCAGTCTCCTTTAAGTAGACCATACTCAACATGACTAATTCCTATGTATGTCCTACACATAAAGGAAGCTTGTCTGCTGGCAACAACAGTTTCATACTGTCTGCGATCACTACCTGTTTATTACCACTTAGTGTAACCACTATTAGAAATTCATTATCTGTGTTAATCACTATGAAAACAATATGATTTGTCAGGGGTTAGTGTGCTGAATTACCCACGTATTGCATTCACATTTTCAGTTATGATAAATATGAACTGGATAAAAGTACACAAGAAGTCGTATAGAATTGTATTTTACTGCTTACTCCCACTGTGCAGTCTATAACTGAAATTTACACATCCAATGATATGTAAACCCAGAAGATGTGCGCAAAAACTACTTAGACTAAAACCAATTCAGAGGAATAAATGGTACATGAATCCATCCTACATCTAAAAATCACCACCTTAGCACATAAATTTTCCATATGTTAAGATAGAGTGAAAACGCTTTATGTTATTATGAAATGACGGGTTTAACTGGATTATCCGATTAATGATTGCGTAATACCCCAAAACGTCTCACCTGAAGCCTCCGTCTTCGGATGATCCCTGAATCATCCATAGCGGGTGTTGGAGGGGGTGTCACACCTGTCGGCGGCTCTCGTGGCTCCCGTGGTCTCCAGGTGACCGGACGAGAAGAGGGTCCACTCTCGCGTGGCTTTCAGCGAGCCAGCAATACTTGACAATTTTTACCACTAAACCAAAACGCCTGTTGGAGTGTCGGCAGCTGTCAACATCACTTTTCAGAGAAAAGCAGATGATAACCGCAATTTTCCGGAGATTATGTGGCCCGTGGCCCGATTAAGGTCAGTATGAGAAATACCATAAAGCCTATATATAAATACACATATGTAAATGTATCTTGTCTCGTGTTACAAGCAAAAAACTACACTGGGGTTTGACCAAAATATAAAAAGTGTCGCTCCTGTGCTCGACCCCAGCCGACATCCCATGCTGGCTGAGACTGACAGAGACTACTGACTAGGCTCCACTGTGAAATGCTGAATAAGCAAGAGGCTGCACGGTGGGATCAGCGTGCTCTGCATGAACTTAAATCCAGCTGAGAGATAGAGAAGAAACCCCTCAAAGAGCCCAGAGTGTCAGACCGAGGCTTAGATTAGATAAAACAAAGTTTGCGCACATCTTCACTCCCAAATATCCAGTGAGCCACGGTCCAAGATAAAAACATTTTCACCAAAAACAAATTAGATCACCTAATGTCACCATTTTGCTTCTGTCGCGATGATCCTTCGTTGGTCTAAAAAACCCGTTAAAGAAGTCCTCAAGCAGCCAAGCCACATACATCTATGTGCTGAGAAGGCACCACTGCGTGCAGGTACACAGCGTGCACGGCATGCATACTGCACATCAATACCACAAATCTCGATCTTATCACACATCCACGCGCTGTCAGGGCATATGTGCACTTAAAAAAAAAAAACGTCACGATCAATGAGAAGCGCCTCTACCCGTCCATCTGGTGAAACATAGAAACACACCGGCAGTGAAAACAGGTTGATCGCTTCTCGTTTTCGTCCTCTGGGACGCAGATTTGTCCGTTTTCTGGTATTCGATGTGTTTACTCTGCTCTTCTCGGGTGTAGCACCGCTTTTCCTGTGAAAAAATGATCTGTGGTTGCTTCACAGTCTTCGCTCCATCCTCAGCTCCAACCACCCACTTCCTACTACCAAACGACGTTTAACCCCTCAGCGACCGGAGACTGTGAAGAAGACTGTAGCTGTGCCGGCTGAGATGTGTGATTTTCTGTTCCTTATTCTGGTAATAGCAGGGGTTTTAGGTAGGAACTGAGGAAAGTGGAGACATGTCTAAGAAGATTTCTTTTTTCTTTTTCTTTTTCTTTTTTTAAAAGGAAAGGCTTGTAGGGTGAAGCTGGGGGACACAGTGTACCTGTTTCTTCATTTACTGGCCCCTGGTGTCGTTCTATAAATAGCTGTTGAATATTTTTATATACTGAACAACTAACTGAGTAATCAAGCTATTGTTTCAGCCCTAACCTAGATCAAAAGTATTAAATCGAATACAGTGGTTGTGGTAGAGGATTTTATCTAAATTACTCGCTCCTATTTGAAAACATGTTGTCATATCCATGACTGCTATTCCAAAGGGTCAGTCAATGAAAATCAGTCTGAAAATCAACCTCCCACCCGACCCCTCAAAATGGGCTTTATTCGATAATAACTTTAGTATATTTAACAAAAACATGCAACATTTTATCTTAGTAGTTTTTCTATGGAAACTATGATGTGTTTAATGATATTGATGCTCAATTTTAGTTATATAAAAAAAACAACTCATGCTGGACAAAAAAGTTTTGGCTTTATATTTTGACACTTGGAGTGTCATATTGATATGGCTGCCTTTCTAAAGGAGTTCTTTTATACCTAAAATTTTTTTTTAAATGGCTATGTCCTTTACACCTGAAATCATGAGTGCTGACAAATCCTGGGAAAATTACAAAAAACAAAAACATTTAACCCCCAATCTAATTTGAGGGCCTGTAATATTTTCATACTATAAAGCTAAAATTTTGCATGCCTTTAATAACTGAACTAATATAAACAATCAGCTAATCCTGAGGGATACTTTTGTTTGATTTTAAATGGACTGACCCTAAATGACAGTTCACCTAAAAAAAAAAATCCACCACTTGGGGCACCAGTTTGGCTCAGTGGGTGAGCAGGAGACCATATACTGCATGGCTGGAGTGCAGCGGCCCGGGTTTGGGTCTGACCCGTGGCCCTTTGCTACCTGTCTTCCCCTTCTCTCTCCCTCTCCCCACTTTCCTGTCTATCTCCACTATCCAATAAAGGCAAAAAATCCTCCACTTTTGCATAATGTTTACATTCAGGGTTATTAAGTTACCTTCAAGTTTAAGATTTAACATTGTCGTTTGTAACTGGTGTCTTCCAATCACCTGCTGTCATGCTTTCTATTGCTGTTCCTATGAAAAATGGCATCAAGCATTATGCATTATTCAACATTCACACCTGTCACACACGGGATTCATTGGCACATAACATTTCACAGCTCCTCACCCTTGAGTTACTTGCATCCCTGAGCCACATGCTAATGAATGAACATGAGAAGTCTCCACTGCTGTGGTTTTAAAGACAGAGACCTTTTGGGATGCTGGCAGATTAAGAGAAAATGTGTTTTATTTTCAGATATTATCCAAATCACGTGAACCATGTTATTCCCTGCTGAGTCTGCGGACAGATGTGAATGCATGGTCAATAAAAAGAATGCACATCCTAGTCAACACTAAAGGAAAATCACTACACAGTAGTAATCACTGACTGCCCCATAACATTTAGGGGCAAAGTCCATCACTGTGTTCACACAATGTGTCTGAATGTTATTATACTGTTAAACATTGTCACAAGAAAGAAAGGCAGAAACAACAGAAATGTTGGTCAAAGGTGACTTTGTGAGAAGGATCAATGTGGAGAGAGAAAAACACACAGGAGGCCAAGCAGCTGGTCTAACTCCAGCTTCAGGAGAGAGGAAGACAAGAGGGAGACTTCAGTGGCTTTTACCATTGTGGACTAAATGATCCCCGTCTCTTTGAGCAGACAGAGCTGGCAAGCTTTACTCCCTCTCACTGCAGGATTTACTGCTGACAGATAATACTGAGTTCAACGTCAACTCCCCAACTACTTCACCACCAAGGCTTCAGTCTTACTTTGAAGACATAAGGAGAAAAACCCCTCATGTAATGTACAGTACTGTGCAAAAGTCACCCTTCATTTCTTTATATTTTAGGAAATGGCTGAAGTGATTTATTGAAACATGACTGTGCAAATACAAATGGAAATACAGTATATAAGGCAAAAACAGAGTTTGTACAATTCTAATAAGCTTGAAAGTCAATATTTGTTATAGCCACCTTTATTCTTCAACACAGTCTGAACTCTCTTAGGCAGCTTTCTTGTCATTTCTTTAAGTAGTCTTCAGGAATAGTTTTCCAGGATTCTTGAAGGACAATCAAAGCTCTTCTTTGGATGTTGGCTGCCTTTAGATCCCACACTGCTTCAATAATGTTAAGGTCCGGGCTCTGGGGATGCCAATCAATGACTGACAGTGTCCCATTGTGTGTTTTTCTATCCAGGTATGCTTTTACTGGATTGGCAGTGTGCTTGGGATCACTGTCATGCCGTTGCCAATCAGACACTTTCCATATGGGATTGCATGGTGGATCAAAATCTGACGTTACTTTTCTGTGTTCATAATTCCATTATTTTGACAAGATCCCAACACCACTGGCTGAAATGCAGCCCCAAACCACGACAGAGCCTCCACCGTGTTTTACACATGGCTGTACACACTCACTGTTTTACCTCTCTAAACCTGATACTTTAGTAAAAGGGGGCCTTTCTGTGAAGAGTCAGCATGGGTTTCCTCTTGGTACTCCGGCTTCCTCCCACAGTCCAAAGACATATTTCCCAAGCAGTTACCACAGCAGATGAATCCACATGTTTGATTTGGCACAGATTGTACGTGATGTAACCCTCCCTTCGGATCGGCAATAGAAGTACAGCTTGTGTCTCCTCCCAATCTTGAACTGGGGATCATTCGTGTGTAAGGTGATATTACATTGATTGGTGACTCTGAATTGGGCGTGTGGTGTGTGTGTGTGTGTGTGTCTGTGTGGCAGGGTGTACCCTCCCTTTTGTCCTATATCAGCTGGGATAGGCCCTAACCCCTCTCCCTGATACCACGTTTGATAAATGGTTAGGATAGTGGATAGATTTAAAAAAAAATCTATTTTTATCGTGGCTGTTCATAAGTATGATGTCCTCTAAAATGTAAAAAAAAAATCTACTTTTTACAACCTTGCTTTCAAAAATGTTTTGAAGCTGTGTAAAATGTTGAAAGACAATGATTTAAACCACACATTCCTTTGAAAACAAAGACAACTTATCAGATGTTGAAACTGATTTTATGGGAAAATAGATTCTGTTGCTTTTTTGTTTTTTGTTTATTTAAATCTCACAAACCATCCCAACATTTTTTGAAACAAAACTGTACACACAGGCAAGCAAAAGTTATTCCTGATGTCTTTAAGCTTAAAAAAAAATGAGAACATGGGTGGGGTGAGCATATGCCTTCTGGCGGATTTAAACAGTATTAAGCTGTACAAGGAACCACCGTGCCTTGGAAATAATTTTAGAACAGCTTTCAGACAGGTCTTATTGAACCTTTTTCACAATGGCATCTGGCATCTACTGAAATGAGCAGTAACTCGGTTTTAATCTACAGATACTCGTCCCTTTAAAAGCTTCTATTTTTAATAGTATTTATGATTGTTTTTTTTTTTATTACAATGTAGCTCTGTGTGTCCATGATGTGATTTCAATTGAAAGATCTATAGATCTTGATATCAATGAGATTTTATTAGCAAATAAGGCTTAACCAATCTCACATCAAGAGTCAGCTCAACAATCATCTTCTAGATTTAACTTTAAACATCTCCAATTCAAACATTTATACTTTGATGACATCTGCTCAAATTCCACCTTCTCATGAGGATCATGTGGCATATTTAAAGGCTCTGGGACAAAATTTTAATGAAGCTTGGGTTGTGTGTGCTTTTTTATTAACAAATGCTGTTTATATCACTTTAGTTGTGGATAGATTTAAGTCACAAAAATATCTGCTGCACAATTTCACCAGTTCCACTGATGGTGTTTTAATCTGGAAACTCTGACCTAATCGGAGTGAAGTTTTTATTACAATGAATGTAAAATTTCTTTGTTTTTTTTAAGTTATGCGCACATCTTGTTCAATAATAAGCAGGGGGTCCTATCAGATGGAACATAGTGCTACATATTAAACATTAGTCTAGTTAAGTTGACACTGGCCTTATCAGCAGGAGGGTATGACAGACCATATCTGACAAAAATGGTCATCGGCATGTCAGCAGGTGAAAAATCATGTTTTAGGGAGTGACCCAGTTATCAGCTTGTCTGACTTCTCCAACGCATTTAGCTTATGCTGCTTTTTTCTTATTAATATTAAATAATGAATGAGAGCACATGAATTTTACATCTTTTTGTTCATTAAATGCTGTGAGGTCTGGGCAGGGGAGGAGGTGGCAGTGGCAGAGCTGAGACACGGTGCAGTTTCACAGTCAAATACAATCCGAATTCTGGAAAAGTTGGGACGTTCTTTAAATTTGAACAAAATGAAAACCAAAGGACTTCCAAATCACATGAGCCAATATTTTATTCACAACAGAACATAGATAACATGACAAATGTTTAAACTGAGAAATTTTACAATTTTATGCACAAAATAAGCTCATTTCAAATTTG
>VUQS01058295.1:0-14817 GCA_015108495.1 Heterochromis multidens | reverse complement strand
CCTTCAAGACCGTTGGAAAACCATTTCAGGTGACTACCTCATGAAGCTCATCGAGAGAAGGCCAAGAGTGTTCAAAGCAGTGATCAAAGCAAAGGGTGGCTATTTTGAAGAATCTAAGATATAAAACATGTTTTGTGTTATTTCACATTTTTTTGTTTACTACATAATTCCATATGTGTTCATTCATAGTTTTGATGCCTTCAGTGAGAATCTACAATGTAAATAGTCATGAAAATAAAGAAAAAACATTGAATGGGAAGGTGTGTCCAAACTTTTGACTGGTAGTGTACATAAAAACACAAGTCTTTGAAGTTATAAGAATTTAATGAATTTTGCTTAGCTATTTTCTGGTGTGAGCAGGCACTTGTTTTTGGTGTCTTTTATTAGCTTATTGATCACTGACATTAGAAAGATAGCAGAAAGTATGTGAGTTTCAACCTGTCTTACACCAGGACTTACTATATTTAGCCTTTGTCTTGTAGCCCACTAGTTCTTTAAATTATATACACCATGTTATGTTGGGATATATGGAAAGTGTTAGTGTGTAACATCCTACTGTTTTTCGGTGTTATTTATTGTTGGCATTTGTGTCCCTGAAGGCATTAGAATGTTGTCGGGGGGTCCTAGCTGCCCCCGTGGAGCAGTGTGGTGCCACATTGGTTACAATAAAGATTTTTCAGAATGAATCTATTTGTTGTCTGAGGAGTCTAGAGCATTACATCTGTATGAGTGTGTATGTCACTGCAGTGGCACTTATTTCCATGGTTACAGTGATCCAGGATGGCCTATGAAAGCTTGCCTCCTGCAGACATTGGTGTGTGCTCTCATTACTGCCCAGTGTGTGTCCTTTCCAGCTGAGAGACGGGTGGGGAGAAGAGTGATGTGGGGGGTTAGGGGCAACAAAGCAAAGCTTGTGGGAGAAAAAGATGGTAGTATGGGAGTAAAAACACTGTAAAAACTTCTCAAGAGAGACACTCGACACAACAATGGAGAACACAGATTGATGCTGAGAACTGAAGAAAATGAAACAGCAACTGAAGCTGTGATACCAAGAGTCAGGATGGGGACTGGCTCACATCTCTCTGAGCAGCGCCCCATTGGTTTTTAATGAGTAATTCAATCTTTAGTATATATCTCCTAGAGATTACTGTCATTTAATAATTTTAACAATTTAAGCAATACCTTTAACAAAAAAACTTTTAAAAAACTTTCCTTTCAGTATTTTTTTTCTTTTCCTAACTTTAACTTTTCTAACTGACCTGAGTCACTATATGTGGACAGCAGCTAATTGTTACAAACTAACACTGTATTACTAATTAAAAAATGTAATACATTGATATACAGATACATAGTATGTGCACCTTTCATAAATCAAACATTTTATTCCGTCCACCATGTTCCTGCCATTTGATGTCAACAAATCAAAGTCGCACACAGTGTTCACATGAATTTTTCCAACTGGGAATCTCTCTCTTTTTTTTTTTTTAACACCACATGAATGTAGGAGTAGTCACAATTGTACATAGCAGCTTAACTCATATTTGTTTCATACTGTAGAGGGCTAAGTGGCCTAAATCCTTTCTGTTATAAGTGCTAATCACAATGAATTAAGAGTCCAAACCTAACGGCACTAAAAGCTGCATACTGTGTGAATCATGTCATGTTCCTAGGAGATTATTAATAGTGCACCCAAAGCATTTCCTCTGTTGTATATCTGGTGTGGTGAAAGAAATCTTCCTTTTTAGTGCCACTGGAATTAACAGCTACACCATAAATGTGGCAACATTTTTCATTTTTAGTAGAACGGTTCCTTCTAAAAGTACATGTTTAAGACATTGTATACCACCACCAGTTGATACCAGTACCGCTGCAGTTCCAAAAGTCTCCATATGATGAAAGCCCTTTCAAAAGTATGTCTCCCTACTCGGCACTTATTTCTAATTATTCTTCTAATGTTTCTGACCATATTCAATTTCAAAAATAGCTTCTTTCGGCCTCTCATTTGTATGGGATTACCACAGCAGAGGGATCTGTATATTTGATTTGGCACATATTTTTACACCAGATGCCCTCTCAGGGATTTGTATTTGTATTGTATTGAAATTAACGCATCGAAAAAAGACAAAAGCTGCACACATTGTTTCAAGAGACTGACATATACTGATGGTGCCTACTATTGCCACACCTATTGGTCCATTATGTTAGATAGGATAAGGCTGTCCACTATGGCCCTCATATAATCTTGTGAACAAGATTATATGAGGCGCTATGTTAGCCTAAACAAGTTAGCTTTAGCTGATAATTTAGCCTAAACAAGCCAGTGTTAGCTGATATGTTTTTCTTAACAAACAAACTTAATCTGCTGTATACTCTTATCCAGACATTTGACTCAGTAGGATGAGCCCCATATTAGCTCTTACAAGTTACCCTAAATAAGACAACGATAAGTGCTGCATAATGTTATAACATTATCATTTGTAACTTTTTCATTTGTAAATGCTGTGAGTGGAGCAATGCTACAACAGAAGCAGCTGCTGAAGTTAACAAACACTAATAGTAACAATTAAGGGTGTGACAATTTGACATTTATTGCTACTTTGTCTTTTGTAATTTGCAGATGAGTTATAGTTAAATCTGTAATGTCACAAAATGTTACTGTCGGACACATTGGGTAACTGCATATAAGCACCTTCTTATTAATGGCAATGCAGTGGGTCAAACAGATAAATCTAGTAAACAAGAGACAGAAACCTTTACCAGGAGCTGCAGTGTGTGATTCTGGGGCTGCAAATCACTGAAAAAGACTTTGGATTAAAAGACCAAAAGGTCATTCATGTGTTCATCCTCATAAACAAATGTTATTCAGCTTCTGAGCTTTGATGAAGTCTTTTACATTTAAATATGTAGACTAAAAATCTTATCTTTGGAGACAATATGGTAATGTAAAAAAAGTGACTCATGGGGTCTCCATGGAGATAGTTACGTGAACACTTCTAACCCTTTGATACACAACACGCTGTGATTGTGACATTAAATCAGATTATTTTGGAAGCTGTTTCTCTAAATATTCATGTATGCCAACGCATGACAAATATAAAGTCAAGACTTCCTGTGGGACTGGATTGTGTTAAAGGAGACGGAACATTTGAGTTATATATGGCATCATCGTTTGAGTGTGTGTTGTGTGGAAAAAAGACGTAAGATGAAATATGTGATATATGGGGCTAATGAGTTCAAGACTGATCAGTTGTTGCAGTGACAAAAATAATGTGGAACCCTGAAAAGTACTCTGCTTCTTACAAACTAATATTGGATTCAAGAATAGGTTTACACCTGTGCGTGAGTCTGTAGTTGCAGGTGCACATACATTTATGGTCAGAAGTTTGCATACACTCATTATGAGCAATATTGCCATGGTAATTTGGGGCTTTTAATAATTTCTTTGAACTTTTCTGTTTTCAAGGTTGGAACGATAGTACAGCATACATCTTTAGTGATTTAAAAATCTAGAATTGGGTGCACAAGTTTGAATTAATTGGGATTTTCTCTAATTTAATAGGCGTATACATACAGGCTCAAATATATACACACACACACACCCACTAATATTTGGTTAAATGTCCCTTAGCGAGTTGCACCTCAAGCAGACACTTTTGATAGTCATCGAAAAGCTTCCGGCATAATCATAATTCTGGCTGGATATTTGACCACTCTTCTTGGCAGAATTGGCAGAGTTCATTTAAATTGGTTGATTTCCTGGCACGGACTTGGCTTTTAAGTCCACAAATTTTTGATAGGACTAAGGTCAGGGTTTTGGGAAGGCCATTCCAGAAGCTTAATGTTAGCCTGTTTTGTCCATTCCAAAATCAGTTTTGATGTGTTTTTGGGATCATTGTCCTGTTGGAACACCCCATTGTGACCAAGTATCAACTGTCTAGCTGTTGATTTGAAGTGAAGTTGAAGAATTTGGAGATAATCCTCCTCCTTTATTATTCTATCCACTTTGTGTAATGTACCAGTATCACTGGCAGCAAAACAGCCTCAGAGCATGATGCTACCATTACCATACTTGACAACTGGCACAGTGTTCTTAGATTTGAAAACCTCACCGTTGCTTCTCTAAAACATACCTCTTGTCATTGTGGCGAAATCACTAAATCTTTATCTCATCTGACCATAAAACTTTTCCCCAAAGGGCATTGGGCTTGTCCATGTGGGTAGCTGCAAATTTCAGTCGAGCTTGGAGGTGTCGAATTTGGAGCAGGGTCTTCTTTCTCAAAATCATGCTGTCTGTGTCTGTCAATGACACCCTGACAAAAGCTGAGGGATCAGACCAAATACACACTTGGGAGAAAAAGGTAATAAAGTACAGGCAAGACACTAAACAAGAGAACAAAGGAACGGAAAACGCAGAAAGCCACATGAGGAGCTAATGTCTTGATCCATGCTCAATCATCCAGGTAAGGAAATCCCAGAATGTTGATTCTCTTCATCTGGACGTAGCGTTTTCAGTGGGAGAAACGCTTTGTCACTCATATTAATGAGTGACAAAGCGTTTCTCCCACTGAAAATGCTACATGCAGATGAACACAATCAACTTTCTGGGATGAGGAGCTAACCATCAAAATAAAACAGGAGGTAAACATGAAAATGGAAACAGGAAAATGGACAACTTTCAAAAATACAAAGAGAGAAAAACTAAAGATTCATAATTGACACCACAGTTATGAATCCAAAGATACCAAAGATATTATGCCCACGTATCCACTTCAGGAAAAAAAAATAGAAATATTAGTCTCTACATCTTTAGCAATGTAAGGCAGGCATGGACTCATCATATGGGTTTTTGTTTGAATACCTTTTCTGGCGTGTTAGCAGTTATTAGATTAGCTCTGACACTGGTTTTCCACCTGAATGGTTCTGGATCCGTGGAATCAAGGGGCCACAAATTAGGCTGTATTTCCACC
The DNA here is from genome assembly GCA_015108495.1 of Heterochromis multidens. NCBI lineage: Eukaryota > Metazoa > Chordata > Actinopteri > Cichliformes > Cichlidae > Heterochromis > Heterochromis multidens. The sequence goes on along the minus strand of VUQS01058295.1, from coordinate 9,850 downwards.
AATTTGTATCAGAACCATTGCAACACATTAACAAAAGATTTTTCTAATTCCACTTTACAAAGTTTAGGGAAAACAAAGCAAGGGACCAGATTCTGAACCAGACCATTGCCTGTCAGAAATAAATGGATCTGGGTGCACAGATTGGAGAAATAATTGACAAATGATTACCTTGTTGGTCGCTTCGCAATACCATGAATCATTTTTATTAATTTGTTAGAATAGCTTAAATTTTCAGTTCAGTTTGGTATTGCAAGAACTATTTTCATTTTAAAACGGCACCAGTACTTCTACAGTAGGCACATGCACAGTTTCTCAAAGTAATTGGCAAGTAGGTTGTTCCAGTGTCTTGACGAAATCACAGCCCTGAATTCAGACTGTCTCAGGTTCTTAGACTGCTTTTGGACTTGCTTTGAAATTGGCTATTGACTCGTCTTTTGACATGGTTTTGGAATTGGAAGAATGATTTCAAACTTAGCTTTAATATATATTTTGGACTGCTTTTGGACTTATTTTAAACTTGTTTTGGATTGCATTTGGACTTCTAAATTTCAAACTCTGTTTTAGTCTGGTTTTAGACTGGTTTTGGACTTAGTTCAGCACTTTCAGACTGATTTTGATCTGACTCTTGCCACATTTCATTTCTGGATTTATTTTTTTCTTTTTCTTCATTTAACACCAGTAATGATGTTGGACTGATCAGATGCCTCTCCAATATGTTGTATGATGTATGAGGAATCTAAAGTGTATAAATTATGTGTATCACAGTACTACAGTATATGAATAAAAGTGGGAAGTCTTTAGCAGAAGTTAATACTCAGGGAAAGTGCAAGTACCTCAAATCTTGGTAGGATTCATTACATATTAACACATTATCTGCATTCAGAAATGCAGAATAAATATCTTTGGGTAAAAAAAGGAGTATTTATCCAGAAATTGCTTGATCCTTTTTTTTTTCATTATCAGAAAAACATTTAGGGACAAAACGTATTTGAGTTTCAGAGTTACACTGCATTTTGGTTTGCACCAACACCCTGTGGGCCTTTCTTTTTAGGACTTAAAGCATAAAAGCACTTTTTCTGCTCTACTGGATTTCATTAATGTGAAGCAATGCTAATCACACAGATACCAGAGATGTGCACCTTAAATCACAGATTATTACAAGGGAAGAGTCACAGTGATGAATGGACGGATGGATGGATGGATGGATGGATGGATGGATGGACGGATGGATGGACAGATGAGAAAAGGGGAGGAGAAATGAGGAGGTGGTGGGCAGCAAAACCAGGACAAGAGAGCTGGAGGGAGAGATACAGTGAGCAAGAAGCAGATTATGATAAATGTCATTCTATTATTGCCTGAATAGAATTTAGGACAGCAGAGGGAGGGAAGGCGAGACAAAGAAAGACTGAGAGAAATCGAACGGCTGAAGCGAGAGAAGGTGTGCTGGAGGTTAGTAGAGCGGTAAGTTCAGAAGTGTGTCATGAAATTCTACAACACACATACACACACTGTGACACACTGGCTGGAGATACTGTCATCCCTGAAGGGTGCAGACAGGCTGGTCTGTGTGTTGTGTTGTCTCAGCAGGTAATCTTTGCTGTCAGACAAAATAGTTTAGTAAGTTGTAGTTTTAAAGAGGTCCTTTTATTCTTTTCCTTATTTTCTGTGTTACAGTAGTTGCTATAAATGGTAGAGGGTCATATTAAACATAGCCAAAGTTTCAAATAATGAGGTCCGTGTATATACAAGTAATCCCTGTGAGCCAGAAGCTCAGGCTACAGACTGCTCTAAACACTTTGTTTGAGACAGTTTTTTTTCTGTTCTTAAATCTGTATGATGCCAGTGAGAGCAGATACCTCTAATGTGTTCATGCACACAGATCTGACTGTGATTGTTTGCATTTTTCCAAACATGTTTCAGTTTGCAGTCTCTTATTATCTCATTATATTAGCAACAATACAACAGAAATCACATGAAAAGATGATACTTTGTCTGTACTTCACTACATAGTAACAAGAGCTGTATATTCACACCACCCTTTCATCTATATTTCTCCTCTTAATGAGTAGCTCCTCAGAAGACAAGTTAATACTATATTTTGCTTTCTTTAGACAACAAAACAAGAAGAAACTTGAAAAACAGTGACATAAAAAAGTGATGCATGTTGTGTTAGTAATTCCAAAAGCTCAGGCTTTAGACTACTCTAAATATCCAATTTCAGACAGTTTCTTCTACTCTTGGCTCTGTATGATGTCAGTGAGAGCAGATAACCATAATGGTCAGTTTATGCTTTCTGTTGTTGCACTTGTGAAGTGTGGCGCATACCAAAAGTCATGTTACAACTGCTGGCTTGTACCTCAGTTGTCATTTCGGCTTGTTGTGCAACTCTCGATTTTTGTAGATTGGCACGCACAGTGACAATGACACATCTTTGCAGGAGCTCAGAGATTCCCAGATTACAGACAGAGAGATGCCACAACAGCTTGAAAAGTGAGACATGTTGGGGAGAACTTTTCTGGTTGGTGGCACCTTTTATTTAGGAGAAGACTGCAGTGAGTACAACAACCAGTGTGATGACCATTAAATAAGCTTGATATGGTCATCTTAGGCACACTGCTTTAGCTGTGAACACAGAATCCCCTTATACCTGCTGTTCAAATCTTGTTTGCTGGGGGCAGCCAATCAGAAGAAAGTCAACTTCAAACACGGGGGAGGAGCAAAAATACTGTAGCTTGTTTCAGACAGAGAATAAACTGAGGGGCTGCACCAAGGCCCAATATAAGATGAATAAAGATTATTTTGAACTGTAAATCATGAAAAGCTACTGTAGTAGAACCTGAAAGTAAGAACATGGAGACAGAAATGGAAACAGGAATAAACTGTCCCTTTTGAGTCATCCTTGGGGCAGTTGCTACTTGCAGAATTGTCAGGACATTCAGGTAAATCACACTATAATATACTATATGTATGTTCCCTATCTCCTCCTAGACAAGTGGACCAATCTTGATGAAACTTTGCATAAACATTGCCTAGGGCACTGTGAGTGCCAACATCTATATGGCTATACAAATATTTTATACAAATCCCACAATCCTATATATTTGTACATTTGACGGTCCAATTGAGCACCAAATGGAATGTCATAGTATAGAATGGAATGTCAGATTAGAATGGTGTCACAATATATAATGTATCATAGCATCATACTATAATGATTGTAGTGTATGTATGGATGCATTTTTGTATGTTTGTATGTTTCCTGTCTCCCACCCGTAGCGTGGAGATTTGCTACTATAAATAATAATAAGAATGATAAACATTAAACATATGCATGCTGTTTTGGTTTATCTGAAGAAGGTGAAACTGGATCAACAAGTTAAATATCTCCAAAGGAAAAAAAAAAGTTATTTTGACTTGGCAGTGTAGTAGTGTAGTTAACGTTTAGTGAGCAGAGATGCAAATATGAGAGAAAAGGGGAAATACGATACAATGTGTGTTGACTGGCACTGACTTAAGGTTCTGTGTGCATGATTAAAAATAGAAAAGAGTGAAAGTAAGAGACGGAAGAAGTGCCCAGCTGTGACTGCCTCACCCTGCTGCCAGCATGTGCTCACTGCAGGATGGTGTGTGTGTGTGTGTGTGTGTTGTGGAAGCAAAGGAAAAAAACACCTGGGGGATGTAAGTGGATGCCGAAGGTTTGCCAGCTAAAAAGTCAAGCTAAGCTAATGCATACATATACACTAACTAACACACTCCATGAAACACTACAGTTGTTTTTCCTTGAGAAAAAACAAACATTACATAATGTCATTCACTTATGTAACAAAGTGAAGTTGCTACACATAGAAATGAGTATGCATGCACACACGCATTTACTAAGACAAATACACATGAGAAACAAATGCAGGTCACACGGTCATATGAAGCAGAGGTAAACACACGCGCACACACTGAGATATAAACACATTTCAAATAAACAGCAGCTCTGTTACGTGCAGCACTCTAAACACGCACTTTACCATTATCCACTTATGCCATTTCCATAGTAAGCAACAGGCCTGCACACACACACACATTGTGACCCCAGCAGCCCACCGGATATCTTTGTGTGTTTGTGTTGCTGTGGAGAGCAACATGGGAATACAGTCTGGTTAGTCTAATTCCCACACACACAGTCTCTGGGAGTAAATTCATGACAATGAGCATGACTCTTGATTTTGCCTGTGCTCTTTGCAAGGCTTCTCTGCAAGAGGACATGACACATCATTCAAAATTATATTTGCATGCCTAGACAAGATATTTCAAAAAAGGTCATATTTACCTCTATATTTGCCTCCTCTGGGAGTGCCTTATCCTCTGTGTGGACGTAACCCTGGTTGCCTACCTCTGAATAGCTCACTGAACGGGTTAAACCGAATAACCAGTAATCCTTGAAGCTTTTCTGTTGCAAAGGCCAAACATATTTAAAAATACAAAATCTTATGTTTGTCTGACTGTATCTGAAAAAAACTCTGTCAGGTACTGTAGAGCACTAGACTTACACTCATTTTCAATGTAAAATGCATTCCTTATGCAGCATAGTGCGACTAAAGCAAAAAACAATTGTGATGACATTGTGATGTAAACTACTTTGTATTAACGATGCAAAAACTAATGTACAACTTTGCTACTGTCAGATGAAATAAACACAAAACATGTACTGCTCACTCTTGGGTATTTACTATGTAGGGTGTGGTGAATGAGTCATTTCTATAAATACATTAATGAGAACTGGATACCAGAGCTAAACAATAGGTCACTTGAATGAAAACTGCTCTCTTGGCACATATGGAAAAAAATATCCTAGCTTCCGGGTTGCAGTGTACTGCATGTGCTCATTAGTATTATCCCTAATGTTGCTGCCTGCTGGTTTCTGCTTGGCCAATAGACTTCATATTTTGATAACATCATGAATATAAAATGCACTTATTTGGCTTGGGGGAGGGTTTGGAAAATTTGAAACCTTTATCATTTAAACATTCATAATAGAGTAAATAAAATGTTATTGCAGTTAGACGTTTATAACTGTACAGGTGTTTTTAGTCTATCAGTGTACCCCGCCTCTCAATTTATGACAGCCGAGATAGGCTTCAGCTCCTACATGACCCTGAATTGACTAAGTGGAAAAAAATGATGGATGGCTATTCCTCGAGTGTCCACTTAGTCTTAAGTCTTAATGGTGGTGTCATTTAAATTCCATTAATACCATAGACTGTATTTAAAAGATGGATGCAGTCACCATGCCATAACCTATTGGTTTTTGGATTTCACATGTTGAATCCTCAATGCTTGCTGCTGCCATGTTGGTTTTTTTTGGAACCAGAAGTGACCGTATTTGGACAAAGGGGTGAAGTGCTAAGTTGCGAGCCAGTGCTAGCAAGCTTATTTAGCAACCTGCATTCATGTGTGCTCTGCAAAGACAAGGATACTTGCTAATAATCCTCAGATTAGGTCACTAACAATCTTCAAATCCCAACTGAAAAATACTTCTTTTCAGTAGCTTTATCAGCTTTAGACTAGCTTTAACCTACTGTGTCATTTTCTCCAGTGCATCTCTTTTACTTTAATCATGTTCATTTTTATTATTTACTGTTATCATTTTATGTTTTCACTCTATTTTTATTTATTAAATTTTGTTCTTAAATCATTTGTATTGTTTTTTAATGATTTTACTTTACTTTACTTTACTTTGTCTCTTGTGTTTAAATGTGCTATACTGTATAAATAAACTGGCTTGACTTGACTAGTAAGTATATAAAAGAATTTCACTCACCAGTAGTGATGCACAAACTTCTTGGATGGTATACACCTCATAGAGAGCCATATTATTTGCCTTTTAATTCCATTAAAAATGCTCTGAAAGGTACCAACAGCGCCAATGTAATAGAGCGGTCCACTGTAGTGACTTGAATCAGTGGAGACAAGACCTAGCAGACAGCTATTGGCTACAGCTGCTTGTGTCACTACCATAGACAGTATAAATCCTCCATTCTGAAACATAGTATGACCAAGATTTTCAAAATAGGCTTCATTTTTTCTGCAGTATTACACAAAATGAGTGACTGAGTCCATAAACTCAACAGGAAAGTATTCACAGCGGTCAAGTTAGAAAGCCATTTTCCCATAGACTTCTATAGGACTGGAAGTCATTTTGCAACCACAGCAATCATCACGGTGGCCTTCAGATAGATTGCTGGTTTAAGGCACTTCACTTGGCTTCATTTTTCTGACCCAGAGACTAGGTCCATGTTTTATACCATCTATGTTCAGTATACCTTTCAGTCACAGAGGCCACATCCCTAACTTTAAGCCTTGATAAAATACAAATTGTAAATGGACTATATAGCGCTTTTCTACTCATGCACTCTATGCAACATATCTCATTCACCCAAGCACTTTTTTTTTTCTACATGTAAATGCTTTCTATCTAATATTCACACTCTGATGAACACATCAGGAGCAAAGTTTTCAGTCTCTTGCCCAAAGATACTTTGGCATGCAGTCCGAAGCAGCCAGGGATTGAACCACCAACCTTCTGATTAGTACTGTATATGGCCTACTTTACCTCCTGAGCCACAACTACACCAAAATGGGTAAAAGAATGGGTGACTTACTTACTACAAATGGGTAAGTTATTAAAAAATAGCGACAGAAAACAAAATAAGTTTTTTTTTGTATGAGGCTGTAAACATTTTTGTTTCTGCTGTAAAGCTGGACATTTTAACATCAGGGTGTCTTGGTATTAACTCACTTTTGGAGCCAGCCTCTAGGAACTGCAGTTTTTGGCACTTCTGTGTTGGCTTCATTTTTTAACCCCCTTGCGTCCTTTTGAGGGAAACCCCCTACTTCAAATGGCGGTCTTTTATCTTTGTCATTCAATGTTCATTTTAGACTATTTTATGTTGGTCTGGAAGTGGTATTTATCTACAAAGATTCACATCTACATTATATTCCATTAACTGTCTCTCTCTTTAGTTCATTTCAAGACTTTCAACATTGTTAAAAGCACATGAATGACTTGTCTGCAGTGTTTGCATGGGTTAAGTTTATGCTTTCTGGTGAATAAAGCAATACTGTACATGAAAATATGTATTACACACTTTTTTATGTATTACAACACAGGTGTTAGATAAATGAATGCTTTTATTAGGTCATTTATAGGGCACCATATTGTAAGTGTAGGAGTGTTAATGATCGTAGGAGTGTGAGTTTTCATATTCAAGCGTTTCTTGACAGCTGTCAGCTTAATATGAACATATAGTACATTATATTCACCTAACAATTCATCAGCTGTCACTTATTACCTAATAACTGACAATGCACACAGCTTTAAGCTGCTTTCATCTCTTTTCATCTCTTTTCTTTAAGCAATTTGTTTCTGGTGGCTACTGGTTACATGATAATTCTGGGCAAATGCTAAAGATCAGACCTGAACCTGGATCATACCTATGGTTTTCAGACCTGATTTGACTGAGCCTGTGTGTCACTGCTGAATTAAGCAAAAACCGACCCCTGAGACTGGCTCTAGGCAACTGGATGAAATGCCTGGTTCTGTAAAGACAAGCCCTGCTGATGGAGCTCAAAGAATTTCAGTCTTCATGAACTGGAAGTTAATTAAATTAACTGTGTTAATTTAATCCTGATGTAGTTCTAGTCAGATTTTAGTTAACAAAAAACAACAACAACAAAAACAGATTAGCGGGATATATTTCAGTTTTCCTCTGTAAATTTTAGTTCACTTTTCTTCTGTGACATTTAGCGTGGGTCTCCTTGGTAATATTTTAGCCATTTTTGTTGTTGTTGTTGTTGTTGTTTTTTTATCCCATTTTCTTCTGCAACATTTTAGTCCAGGTTTCATCTGGGATGTTTTAGTTCAGTTTGTCTGAGTGACATTTTAGTCCAGCTTTCCTGGAAGGACTGAAAGAAAGCTTGTCCATTCATCCATCTAGAAGATTATCAGTGACGAAAATTGTTAACCCTCTGAAGTCTAAGTCATCATTGGTGATGACCCAACCCTAAACCTAAACCTAAACCTAACCCCAATCAGAATATGTAATTTCTTTTCTTTTTTTTCATTGCCAACATTATACCCCCTCTTTTAATCTGCATCCACAAATGTGAGTGTTCCACTGATTTATACTGTAGGTACTAGTCAACAAACCAAGAAATGCAGCAGTCTTCTCCTATTGTCTCAAAAGAGGTTTGTCAGAAAGCAATAATGAGTCCAAACAATGCTGGATATAAAATCAGCTTTTCAAATGTTCTTTGAAGAACCGAATGCACCCAGTAAGTTTGTTATTGGATGCACTGAAATTATCCTCAAGGTTCCACACATTGTGTTTTAGTTTAGTTTAGTAAGACTCAAGACATACAAGACAACTACCCAAGGTGCCTTGAAACCCTTAAGCCCAAGGCTGAATTTTTTTTTTTTTATTTCCACCTGAAAAACATCTCCATACTCAGTCAGTAATAGCTCCACACGTTGAGGCCACAATGAACAACCTTGGGCACTACTGACGAGATACTTGACAGAATTTTGAAATACAGTAAGTCTCTATGTCCTCCAACATCAGTCCAGAATGAGATCTGAAAAAATGACACCTCATCCTTTATTGAAGTTCTTCTGAAACTATCTTCATACATATTTATGTTTTTAAAAATGAAATATTAGTCTGGTGCAACTGTATTTCCTCCTGAGGCCTTCGTCCCAGTCTTTCTCTTGTTATGCCTGTTTGTCAGTTCAGCTGCTTCCTGTTGCTCTTCAACTCTCTCAAGGCCATTTTCTTTTTTTCCCTTTAACTTTGTGTAACAGTAAGGTTGTCCTCTTGCTACTCTCCTGCTCACCCTCCCATGCCTCACCTCACTCATGATTTTGTGTTTATAGCTTAGTTGGTGTGTTTAGCTTAATTTTCTTGTCAAGCAGATGAGCGTTTTGGAGAGAGACAAACATGATTTTGTTCCTATAAATGGGGATTTAGATGCGATTCAGTTATAATTCTGAAAATCTCTTCTTCTGTACAGTTTGTTTAATATGTTGCTTTGTATCCAACAGTGGCTCAGATGTGAAGAAATCCTGTTGTGTCATGTAGGGCTTATTGCATTTTATATCATTTCTATCCATCTGCCTCACTTAGCTTTTATGTATTTCACTCTTTCATTTTAAAAATATCACAGGCCTCACTTGTTTAACTTGGACTTAAAGAAAATAAAAAGAATTCATAACAATCTCCCTTTTAAAAACACTAGCCAAAACCATACAACAGAATCAGAAAAAAGCAAAATCTCACAAAACACAACAATTCAATTCAATTTTATTTATATAGCGCCAAATTACAACAACAGTCGCCTCAAGGTGCTTTATATTGTAAAGTAAAGACCCTACAATAATACAGAGAGAAGAGAAAACCCCAACAATCAGATGATCCCCTATGAGCAAGCATTTGGCAACAGTAGGAAGGAAAAACTCCCTTTTAACAGGAAGAAACCTCCGGCAGAACCAGGCTCAGGGAGGAGCAGCCATCTGCCGCGACCGGTTGGGGGTGAGGAGAGGAAGACAAAGACATGTTGTGGAAGAGAGCCAGAGATTAATAACTTATTAAATGCAGAGTGGTGTAAAAACAAATGGTGAGTGGACAGAGGTGAGAGAAAGAGAAACGCTCAGTGCATCATGGGAAGCCCCCAGCAGCCTAAGCCTATTGCAGCGTAACTAACAGAGGATTCAGGGTCACCTGATCCAGCCCTAACTATAAGCTTTATCAAAAAGGAAAGTTTTAAGCCTAATCTTAAAAGTAGAGAGGGTGTCTGTCTCCCG
>VUQS01058281.1:0-19186 GCA_015108495.1 Heterochromis multidens | reverse complement strand
AACGGCCGCTGGCTATGTCCAGATGTTGCAGAGAGCATCCCTCATGACTGAGGGCCCTCGTCTGTGTGGTAACGACTGGGTTTTTCAACAGGACAATGCTACAGTACACAATGCCCGCAGGACAAGGGACTTCTTCCAGGAGAATAACATCACTCTTTTGGAGCATCCTGCATGTTCCCCTGATCTAAATCCAACTGAGAACCTTTGGGGATGGATGACAAGGGAAGTTTACAAAAATGGACAACAGTTCCAGACAGTAGATGCCTTTTGTGCGGCCGTCTTCACCACTTGGAGAAATGTTCCCAGTCACCTCATGGAAACGCTTGCATCAAGCATGCCGCAACGAATTTTTGAAGTGATCAACAATAACAGTGGAGCTACTCATTACTGAGTTCATGTTTGGAACTTTGATTTCTGTTTTGGGGGGGTTTACGGGTTTTTTTGGAGGTGTGGTCTTAAACTTTTGATCAGCTGTAATGAGCAGTGTAACAAATTACTTTCTCTGGCGAGTAATTAAGTAATGTACTGCATTACTTTCAAGAAAAGTAACGAGTAATGTGTAATACATTACTTTTTTCAAGTAACGACACCAACACTGCTCTTCACAATGGGGACAAAAAGGTTCAAAAAGCATAAATGTGATGCAGTGACACAGTAAATGTCCTTAAAAGGGTCATGCTGTCCCTCAAGAGTCAGGTTGGTTAATGAGACTAAAGCAAGAATGCTGGTGAAAAAAATGCAGAGATTTAATATTTATAGAAAATGTGTTTCCATTTATGTGCACAAATCAGTAGATTACATTTTGTGTTTACTTTACAAAGTGCCATGAGACTGTGTTGTAATATTTGTAGTAGTAGCTGCAGCTATTTTTTTCTCCTCTCATTGAGCAGATACTGATCTGTGCCACCACTGTAACTGATTGTGTTTACTTGTCCCCGACTCAGTGCACCTATTAAACTACAAAATCTACATTAAGTGGTCAGGGCATTTGACACAAAGAGCCTCACACTTGATCATGTCTGATAACAGTAGATGGTGCTTTTGATTAATGTGTCAGTCAGGGAGGCCATGAATAACATTAGTGAGAGCAGGTCAGTATAAAGTTCTGTCTGTGAGCTATGGTGGTTGTTGGAACAATGTGAGTATTATAAACTGATGTTGAAAACCCTAATTGTCTATAATTATTACTGAGTATGTGAGTGAAACACAACAACAATGAGGAAATAGTACTAGATTATCCTGTATATTGGCCACTAAACAGCACTTGAGATGCTAAAACCAGTCAGATAATCCCACTAGATCCAAATAGCAGGAATCTCTGTGCGACAGTTGCAGCCTCTTTAAAATATTGGACTATGCGATGCAGAGACGGAGAACATAACCAGTTTGTTTGCCTTCATTTACAGGCGGCAAGATGAAAAGAGCGCTGTTTAAGTCTGATGTTGTTGGTTCTCTCTGCCGTCAAAATGAAAGACTTCTAGACTGACAGACACAAAAGGGCTTTTTGAGATTTGTTGCAACTGCAGGAAGCTGCCTCTCCCTCCAAATTTGCCACTTGACAGTGATGGAGTGCCTGTCTAATACAATGATGTGTTAGTCCGCACATGTGCACGCAGAAGCACACTCACAAACACAACCGGGAGTGCGTTCAAAGACCCGAAGGCTGTCTGACAACATCATTAGTGTGTCTCTGTCTGTGTGTATTACGTCTCCTTTCTTCTCTCTTACCTCTTTCACCCTCTCCCCCACTTCCTTTCTGTCTGCCTCTCTCGACGGGAATCGTGGGGAAACAGGTGGAAGACTATTCACAGAGAACAGACATCATACATTCCCTCTGTTATGTCTCAGAAGCAGATCAATGTGCCTGGGTGTGGAGATACGCACAGCTACTTGGTGACAATGGGGAAAGTGTAGATTATTGCCTCTGTAGAACTGAAGTGAATATCACTCTTGGTCAAAGTTGTACAGTTTCTCCCAGTGGAGCTCACACCCAGTGTTTGTCAGGCAACTGTGGAACATGTATTCTCATTCAGACCTCTTATTGCCATGCCAAATATTAGCGGTTCCCAATCATGGCAATGGGGATGCCTGTGCATTTGCTAGGGAGTGTATGGAAAGATTAGCTCAATTATTCCAATTAACTAATGAATTGAGCATACCTAAAAAGTTTAGTTAGCAGCTAACTAAAAGTAATGGATAATCAGTAGAAAATAACTGCTCAAAGGAATGCACAAATAATTAAAAATGATATGTTATGATTTTAAAAAGCAGATATGCAATGATGAGGCAGCTGGGGACCAGAATCAGCCGATATCCAGCGTTCTTAGCCCTAATCGATGTTCAACACAGGCACAGCGGCACAGACAAATAGTTGTGCGCATACTCACAGCTACATCCAGAGCTCAGAGCCAGCCACAAGCCAGCAGCCTCAGTGTGAGCAAAGGATCAAAGCAGTTATGAGGAAAATTATGGAGACGAGTGAAAAAGAGAAAAAGTTATAAACATGTTGGAAAATGGTGTAAGTACCTGACATCTGTTTTGTTATATACAGGGTTTAACAACTTTATTAGACCACCAGTCATGAAAACAAGAAAACACATTTTAGAAATCTGTCAAAACATGTTTAAAACAAAAAATTATATTCTTATTAGTTAGAGAAATATAAGCAATTCACGTTTTTACACCCAAATTTGAGCCGGCACACTGGACTTCTCTAAATAACTGTAATTTGTCATCTTAATCAAAAAATAATAATAAAGTGTGTTTTACTAAGAACAATAATTGCTTGTTCATACTGGTGGATTAACCATTACAGAAACATACAAAATGATTTTGGTAATTATCAATACTGTTAATTTAATGTGGCATAAACCTTACATTGGGTGGTGGCCTAATTAATTTATATAAATCTGTTGCATCTGGTTAGGTAAAATATGTCAGGTGAAGATGGGTGTGCAGCAACTTATTTTCAATTATTTGTACCTCGTTCCAGTGGCAGAGTCTTTTCAGTTGTTTCAGTGAGAGAAGATCCTGTAACTTTCTCCAGTTTGGGGGAAAACAGTAAAGTTTAATAATTTCTTTTGTTATAAAAATAATATTTTGCATTGAAGGGAAGTTGATTTTTGCTCGTATATGCTGTTAGTTATAGTTCTTATATAGAACACTGTTATTGGTATCAGGCAGATCACTCTTAGGAAAATTTCTATAAAAAAATTAATAGAGCTGAAATAGCTTGCTATTTCTGCATATACTGTTAGCTAAATTATGGATGAAATGTAATCATTAGCTAAAGAAAATAGATTAACATCTAAATTAAAGAAGCTAGATAAATAAAAATGTATAAACAAATTGTTAGCTAATCATAATGGACAAACGGGTGAAATTGGTAGTGAGCTAGTTACAGGATGGCTGAAATAGTGAGAAAAAAAACATTGCAAACTCAAAGTTTGCAATCTATATTAAAAGTAGTTTACTTTTATTCTTTAAACATGGAATGGAAGGATTTGAGTCTGAGGTGGTACATCAGTTAAAAAAAAAAAAGATTTGGAACCACTGCTGTATTATGCAGACAGCTTGATCACCCTTACTGGAAGTGCACGCCTCAATAGCTCACGTATCATACACCTCTAAACCTCTTTTGGATGCATTTACTTGAAGAACCAAACAGAAAACACAATTTCATATGCTGCAAATCAAAAAGGAGTATTTTTCTGAAGATGATTACAAGCATTTCATTTCCTGCTGATGAGCACTTCTGGTGGAAGACAATTCATCATGGCTTCATATTGGCCTCATGAGAAATGAAATTAGCAAATCAACTCTCAGTTAAGCTGTAAGACAGTTGTGCATTTGATCATTATAATATACAGTTTGTTTTCTTGCTTGGATTTCACCAAAATAGGTTTGACAAAAACTGAGAAAAACAACAAAGTGTACACAAAAAGAAGAAAGGGGAGGAAAGACAAGGAGGTAAAATTGTACTCTTCACTGCTGGGCTTTGTGCCCCCTTCTCTCCACATGAGAGGGGGTCCTCTGATGAGGTGTTGATTGCCTGTGGGCACAAGTGGTTTCTCCAAACACTCTAAAAGTGGCCTATCCCCTGATTAGATTTAAGTGTTATAACGTCAAATAGGCCTAGACACTCGAACATACATTGCAACGTTGAACAGAGCTTGAGGCGAAAGCTTTCATTAAAACAGTATCTTACAAAAGACCTGAATGGATTAAAGGTTGTTTGGAGAACAGTATATGTAGGGTCATTTAAGTCCAAAGCTGGCAGCTATTTTATTTTAGCAATGTGTTAGAGTATGGCAGATTGTTAGAATGCCTGAAGAACAGAGATGGCTTATTGCAATGCAAAGTCCTCATTCCCAGGGTGTCTTATACTGCTGTTCTGTCAAAGCTGCTGGCATTTCACAGACTTAAGGTGTCCGTTGCTGTAACACTGTGATGCACCACAGTAGGTTAAAGCAATAGTGATATACAATTACACATATTCTCATCATAGGCATGAATGACATGAATGTCATGGTAATTTTAGGATTTTAGGGTTGAGTGATTGTACAGCATACATCCTTAAAAAAACAAGAATGATGACATGATGAGTAAACTTCTAACCACAACTGTAGGTTTGACTATTCAATCAACATAGATGTTAATGACATCTTGGTATAACATTTTTTTTTTCAGGGGTCAATGTGAGGAAATATTTTAACTTAAACCACATTTTTTTCTTAAACCTAACCAAGCAGCCAATGGATGCAAGCAAAAATAAGTAAAGGACAAAACACAAGCTCCCAATTAGGACACTTGACTTACCTTTCAGCTCTCCAACTTTTTCTGATGCTGGCATTATCACTCTTAAACCTGGATGGTTACCTCTCAGCATCTAAAATTATCATGGCATCCATCAAAGCACCAGCACCAAACCCAACCTCGCTAGTGGCATCTGACAGAATGGCACTGGGGTAATAATACATTGGTGGCCCACAGCAACAAGTGTGCAACCAGGGCCGACATGAAATGGTAACACTGGGGGCATTGTTAGGACCGAAATAATCCAATAGATTTCATTTATGGCTATAATTTCAGAGAAATATAGTCTGCTAGTGTGAAGAATGAAATACTTTGCAAAGTCCGCCTTACTTTTCATCTTTATATACCTGGCCAAGTTCTGTGTACAGTGGGTGTGACAAACTCAGCCTGAATAGTTTTACAGATGAAATGCAGGATGATAGATACCAAGCAAAACACTGATATTAATTCTCCAGTCAAAAGCATTTGTACTATAAGAGCAAAAACTCCACCACAGAAGGACAGTATTTGTTTTCACCCAAAATAGTGGTCTAGTCAGAGAAAGCAGGATCATATTATTGCAACAAAAACTGCAAATGCAGGGGTCTTTGTTTTTTTCTCACATTGTTGTGGAAGAATTTTGGCCCACTCATCACATCATCACATCCGTTTATTGAGGTTTTGGGGGCATTTATTTATGCACAGCTCTCTTAAGGTCCCACCACAGCATTTTAATTAGATTCAGTTCTGGAATTTGACTGGGTCATTGCAACACATTGGTTTTTTTTTTTTTTTCTTTTTCAGGCATTCTGTTGTAGATTTGCTGCTGTGCTTGGGATCATTGTCCTGTTGCATGACCCAGTTTGGATCGAGCTTTAGCTGTCAGACAGATGTCCTCACATTTGACTCTAGAATACTTTGGTATACAGAGGAGTTCATGGTCAACTCAGTGACTGCAAGGTGCTCAGGTCCTGTGGCTGCAAAACAAGACAAAATCATCACCCCTCCACCACCGTGCCGACAGTTGGTATGAGGCACCTTGAGTTGATTGTTGTGATTTGGCGTTATATAAATAAAATTGAATTGTTTGTCCTGATTTGGTTTTCTCCAAATGTGGCGGTGTGCATTATGGCTAAACATCTCCACTTTGGTCTCATCTGTTCAAAGGACATTGTTCCATTAGTTTTGTGGTTTGTTCAGATGCAGCTTTGCAAACTAACCCTTGCTGCCATGATTTTCATAGAGAGAAGAAACTTTCTGGCAATCCTTCCAAACAAGTCATACTTGTTCAGTTTTTTGTGCTGTCATGAACTTTAACATTTAACATGCTAACTGAGAGCTTTTCTCTCTGAACTATTTTTCAATCAAGACTAGATGTTCAGAAAGGACTGTCAGCTGATGGTTATTCAATTTCAAAACATTTCCTGAGTATCCATTGCTGCACAGTAAGTACTCAATAATCTACCAATCTGCAGCCAACCTGTACAGACCCATGAGGCTGGACTGACATCTGTCTGGAAATGTATGGATGCACACACATGCACAAGCATGCCCATTCTGTCTGCGATGCACACGGCGATTTACAGACACACAGACGAGGCATGAATATTTAAAAGGCTTCAGTCTGCATGCGTTCCATATATGTCACCATCAGAGTCTCAAGAGCT
This sequence comes from Heterochromis multidens, assembly GCA_015108495.1. Classification (NCBI taxonomy): domain Eukaryota; kingdom Metazoa; phylum Chordata; class Actinopteri; order Cichliformes; family Cichlidae; genus Heterochromis; species Heterochromis multidens. The sequence goes on along the minus strand of VUQS01058281.1, from coordinate 12,725 downwards.
TGTTGGAGGGCAGGGGCCCCGATGAGGAGCACATGTGTGTGTGTGCGTATGTGTGGCGGGCTCAAAGTGGCCATCTTCATATATCATGTAGCTCCTCCTTGCCAAGAGCACTGCTTCTGTCAAGTGTGTGTGATGAGCACCCACAAGACCTCTCCACACTTCACCCACTCATCTGTGTGCGTGTGTGTGTGTGTGTGTGTGAGAGAGTCAAGATGAAGAAGGAAAAGAGAAAGAATGAGGCAGAGGGAACATCGTGTATCTGCTGTGTTTAGAAAGCAGGTCAGTGGGGTAGGTTGGCGTTTGAGAGTGTGTGTGTGTGTGTGTGTGTGTGTGTGTGTGTAGTTGGATAGGAGGCTTTTAATCTTCTTAGAGCATTCAAGTTAGTCAAAAGTCGTTCTTATTGCAAACAGCACATTTCGTAATAAAAATTAATTTCTCTGTGCAGCCAAAAAGCTGCACAAAATCCACAGAAAACAGATGGATATTTAGCATTCTCAATTAAATGCATTCATTTAAAGTTTATGCATGGCAAAGTCATTATGCTCAGAAACATTTGGTGGCTTGTGACAATGATGAAGTCAGGGCAAACCATTATGAAAATTAATTCATCTTAGATAATTATTTAATGTTTTTTCTTTTTAAACTAATCTTTTTATACCCCTATTATTGCTAGTGTTTGGTGAAAAAGTCCAATAAAAACACAATGACCTATGTCCATCTATTAATGAATGTAATACCGTAGAGGGAATATTATACACAGGAAGACAGAATTATGAAATTAAGATCTAAAGTTTGAACACTAATAAATAATAATAAAATAAAAAACACAAAATACATAATTTAAAAATAATTTACCTAAAGTCCAAATGTACTATACAGATTAAGTTGAAAGAAAAAAATTTACATTGGCATCTATAGCTAACTTTTCCCCTTGTCATATTTTTTATATAATTTACCCATATAGATTGTATTAAGGCTTAAAGTTATGCATTATTCACATCTTGGCAGCTTTGACTGGCAGGTGGGTGCTGATAGTCGTCTGCTGGGCTTCACCTCAGTTAATCAGAGTCACTGAACTGGATCTTTAGACCATACTGGTGGTGTTGGTGCCCTTTGGAACATTTTGATGCCATTATTTGACTTGCTTGGTGTACAGTTAGGCATACTCAATTTTCGTTGAGGGAAATTCTAGTTTTATATCTGTATGTTAGTACTAATTAGACGGTATCTGTGTGTGTGATGCACCCATACAGTCTTTGACTGGACCTTCATAAATAGGCTATCAAGCATTACCTGATAACTTAGCACTCTACCATCTAGTCCAAATGATGGAATTTAAAAAAAAAAAATTTAATTAAATTTAAAGAAATATTAAATTAAAAGAAAAATAAATAAATAAATAAATAAAAATGATAAACTCAAAGCTTCAGAACTATTGGCCATTGATCCTTTATACAATCCCCGGGAAAAAAAATAGGATTGAAGGGGGATAATCAGATAAGTAACATTAACCCTCTGTTCCCCATAACTTTTGCATTTCACCATAACACCCGTGGCCGGCATGTTTCTACTACTGTTTGTGTGAAAAAACGTTTTTACACACACTATATTTTAAGATATTTTAATAATACCAACACTTAGCAATACATCTGGAATAAAAAATGGATATGTGACAATTAAGAATATTGCGATATTTTATGTTTTTACCCCGAGTTATGCCCTGGCGAACATTTGTCTAGTCAATGTAGGATGTATGATCACTGTTTACCTCATAATGGCAAGTTAGAAGCGTCCACAACTATTTACTCTAGAGGAGGCTATGAAAGTTTGTGAAAGGAGTCCGATAAGGGTTGATGAGTCAGTGAAGCTCACTTCTGTTCAATGACAGAGATACTGAGGTGAGTTGAGGATTTACAGAACTTTTCAGTCGGTAAGTGCTGCTGTTTTTGCCGCTGTTAGCCGGCACCACTGAAACGTTCTTTGAAGTGGATATAACGTCAGAGTCAAACACTTAGTGAATAAACTCTGACACAATGTGAGAATGTCATCAAACTGTTTATCAGAGGGAAAGTGTGATTTTTAAGACACTCGAGCCTAACATTAGCTGACATAACGTTTGCTTATAACCAGCTGCTGTTGCTGTTTAGCCGGCTCGTTGTCGGCTGTCCGGAGACAGGAGGGTCACATGTCTAATCTGCTGAAAATCAGTAAATGTGATTTAGTGTGTTCATCAGATTTCCCCCTTCTTCCAGAATTCTCAGGAATATAGAATATTCTAATAGGAATCTGTTGGGTTATAGAGGGTTAAACCCATTTTTGAGATGTTGGCGATTTGTAAATGACTAGCCGCTAACAAACATATCTTGTTCTGAGCTCAAATCATCTAAAAGATTTAGTTCAATTAATGAAGTAGTCTCCGGTTTCATCTTTGTGGCCACATATAAGATCAAACACACTGAATTGCATTACAACACGGCAATAAAGTGGTACCACTGTGGTGTTGGACAAAATGAGATGCAATTTGATGTCTGCTTGTTGAGACGCAGCCACACGTAAAGGGTTAACGACACAGTTGGTGATGCCTCACTTTCCACAACACTGAATGATGGGTAAATGACACCCCCCGTAGAGTCTGACAGTAGCTCGCAGCGGTCCGTCACCTCATGTCCACTCTCAGTGGGACACCTCGCACTTGTGATGTTATGAGATATTCACACAAAAACCACAAACGTGCATAGACTTGTATATCGCTGGTCCCACTGATCTGACTGCATATTAAGTGAAATGATAAAATAAGAGTGGCCCCATCTGGAAAATAGGACAGTGACTTAAAAATGCTCCAATAAAGAGATGTTTTTTTTTTTATGAGGCACCTTTAGACATGAATAAATTATTGTTTAAAAAAAAAAACATATACAGCTTTTTGTACTGAAATGAATTTACCTTCTCTGTGGGACACAAAATTCATGAATTAAACAAAGTTTTATTCAAAAAATGATATTGTTGGAATTCAATGGGCCATCAGTAAGTCATGAACGTGGGTACTGTAGTGTCCCCTGTGTCACTAAATCTGTATTCATCTGCATCTGCTTAAATTCTTGCTCAAATAATAAGGCTCTCTGAGAGCTACAGTGCCCAGCTGTTTTAGGAAGTTAATTCAAAATTAATTATGTTTTGTAAATCCACCATTTCAATAGGGCTGCATTAAGCCCAGCCAAAACACACAAACTCTAAAAAAAAAAAAAAAAGGTGGGTTGAGCACCCTGTTATGTTACCCAAGTGTTGAGAGAAGATGTACCTCGAACTGCTGCATACTTTTTCAAGGAAACATGACCTCCACCCTGGAAACAGTGACAAAATAATTTCTGTCCCGCTTCTACTGCACCTAGAATTCTTTTTTTTTTTTTTTTTAACTGGTCCTAGTCCAGCAGTAACCTCTCAGGAACCAGTTAAAGCGTCTTTCTTTTTGACAGTTAAATGGCAGAAAAATTGTGACATTAAAAAAAAGACTCACAAGTTAAGTAAAGCTATGCACAACAAACAACCAACTATGCTGTAAACATTTGCTTACAAAGCTGCAAAAACAATTTGAATCACATTATTTTGTGTATTTTGTATAGGTCAGTTTTGATTGATACGTCAAAACCCAAACTATCGTACCTTACAAAAGTCTTGAGCCATCCCTCATTCCTTTATATCTTGCTTCCAAGAAGTCTGACTGTTTTGTAATTTCTTTTTAAAGTTGTCTTGAACAATGGTTATATACATTTTATAATCTGTAAATAACTTATGTAAAGTGCACTATTCTACTGCTCAGCTCCATATGATTACAACCCTCAGGTATATACATTTTATATATATATATATATATATATGCGAAGATATAAAACTCTGTTTTTGCCGTATAAACTGTATCTCTATGTATGTTTGCACATGTTTCAATAAATCACTGCAACTTTTTCCGCTTTTCCTAGCAAAATATAAAGAAATCAGAGGTGCCTCAAGAAATTTGCACAATACTCTAAGCAAAAAACAAACAAACAAAAAAAAGGAAAAAAATATATATAGATAGAAAGATACATAGATAGAATACAACACTTATTCACATGTCTAAAAATAAAACTTTTCTACATGTCTAACTACACTATACCTGCCAGTGATACTGAATTAATTTTGAATCATAAAGATATACAGTGACTTACTTTTTAACACTGTTGGGTAGTTTAAACCGGGTCCAAATTTCAGAATTTGTTTGTATGCAAATTAGTTATGAGAAAAGTAAGTAATTCATTGTATTCAAATAGAAGTTCTAAGGTTCATCACGCATCTAGTAGCAATATACAACTGAAGGTGCTTTTTCTCCTCTCAAGGAGAGCAAACTTTCAAGGGGAAGGAGAAATGGAACTGGAGCACAGAGATTGATTTGACTGCAAATGATTTTGACTCTGATGAAGACAAAGTAGTGCTGGAATGATGGTCTGTTTGCACTATTAACGCTGCATCAGTCAGTGTGCTCCAGTCGCTCGGTGCTGTAAGCATTCAGCTGGATGAGGTAGAAAAGCACATGCACCATAAAACTCTACTTATGTGATATATATCCAATTAGTTATTGTCCAGCATTGGCTATTTGAAATTAAGCAAGTGTAATTGCCCTGCAGTTTTATTGGATCGCATTACCTTCTGAGGCATTCTTGTCATTTTAACCTCACTACTGTGTTTCCGCTAAAGTAGGAGTGCAAATCAAACCCTGAGCTTGAATGTTTATCTACTCAGTGTGGAACACTGTAATGTGGCCCCTGTTTCAGAACAAGCCTCACTATATGGCAGATATGAGGCAGAAACAATCATGCGATACATTACCCCTGTCCACTGTCACAAGCTTCTGTTACAGAGCAATCTATAAGTACTTAGCTGCTAAGGAAATTAGCCGCTCCACCGACTGGAGAATGAAGAAATCATTGCAGAGTCCGGTATGCTCCTGTGCGCCTGTGTAATTGTATTTCTAACAAATGTGCTTGCAAAGTAGGGGGCTCCAGACCTTTTCTACTTCCATCTCCTCCTCCTCCTCCCTCCTCTTAACTAAAACCCCCTTAACATGCAAGTGCGAGCTAGACGTGCACCGGGGCCGTGCCAGCGCACCGCAGCCAACCTCATTACCGTTTGATTATGCGAAATCAGCAGAGAGGAGCGAGAGAATCAAAGCCGCCACTGGAGATGAGTGAGTTGTACAGTAAGTGTCCCTGCCCCACTGGATTGGTCGGGGAAAGATTAGAGAACTCGTTCCCGAGACTCACAGAGATCAAATTCTTTCAGTTTGCCTCCCTCTTGGGTGTCAAAATGAGTTTCGGTGATGAGACAGATGTCAAGGTCTATCCTGGAGTTGCTTTGGGGATGTGAGAAGAGCAGGTTTGGGTAAGCTTGGAAAATGAGGAAGATGCTCACTAGATAGTCATACAAAATTCTGGGACCCTCGCAGAGAGGAGTGGGTTAAAACACCATCATTTATATTCAGGGACAGCTGCAGCCTAAGAGTGGGTGTAAAATCAATGCAGGGGCTTTACCTCGTCTCATCCTCACTTTTTGTTCATGCTGAAAAGACGTCTCTGTGCTCGCTGTTGTAGTCCTCGGCAGTGGCTGAAATTATGTTTAGGAGAATTGAATACAGGGGCGACAAAATGACAGGGCGACGTGCATGTATTCATACACAAATAGGAGCACAAATGCAAGCAAAGATACACACACACTCACACACACACACACACACACACACACACACACAAACACTCACAGCAGCCATCAGTGCTGTGTGAGATAACAAGACCATACTGAGGATGACCGGAGGGGTGGGGAGACGGAAAGGAAAGACGGATGAGTGAAAGAGTAAGAAAGTGGTCACGCTTGGCTTACTTTTGCCATGTAGCTGCCCTATCTCCCTGCTGCACTGACCCTCTACACGACAAGCTCCACGTCTTATCAGCGCTTTCCTTGGTCCCTCGGTTTTTCTCCCCTGGCGCCGCGTGGAACGTGATGCTGAAAACGCAACGCCAGATATAGGTTGAGTCATAGAGCGGCACTATCAGCTTTGGACACGGACCCCGTTAGCCTGCAGTCATCAAGCAGTTCAAGGTGTGATTTAAAACTGCGGCCTGCTCTTTCCCTCAGGCGTATATAGAGAGACATATGTTCATAAAGCACACACACACACTTCAGTATCCCTTAAGAAACACACACACAGTTGTGAGCTTGCCTAAGTGCAGCCTTTAATTGAAGTGCTACTGCAGGTAAAAAGTGCATTTATATGCATTTCTTTAGCCAAAAGCAACTGGCTGAAACATTTGCAAACACACTTGCACACAAACACACACGCGCACACTCACACACAATGGCGACAATAGTTATTGAAGGTGACAGGGGCCTTATTCGCTTAATCCAAATTTACATACACCACTTCCGTTTGGTATTCCATCAAAAGCATTAAACCCCTCCCTCTGCCATGCAAATAACCCCAACACTGGGCTTAGTGTCGGACTGATACTGAAGGGGCTTTCTGCGCGAGCCAGTTTGGACCTAAGATCCAAAACTGCCAAAAACAAAATGCAAATACAGGAAAGACAAATGACATATTTCAGTAGATCTCAACATCAGGATTAGCAAGAATGTGTGGGGTTGTGTGATTAGGGGGAAAAAAAATCCTTTTTGTTGGATATTTTATAACCTTTTCATTCTTTAAAATACTGGATAGAGTTTAGCTAAATTTATAGTTGTGTATTAGTGATGGTGGTGTCCATAATTCTGTAATACTCGTTCACAAGTTTTACACTCCCGCCTCATTTTCACATTTAGGTTTTGCAGTTACCAAAGTTACACAGTAAACAGTTATCTTAATTAATGTGGTTAATTTGTTTTAATATACATTATCACACTACACTGTATTATAAATGATACTGTGCACATTTGGTTTACATTGTTTTGCCACTGATTTGTAGGTTGCATTAATTTTTCTCGGTTTTCTGGAGTTATCTGTCTGCTGTTCTAGTCTTTTTGGTTTCAACAAAAGAGGAGGCTGAGGGTAGAGCTGGCTTAAATGCCAACCAAATGGACTTAACCATTTGGTTCCTCCTCATATTACGTTTAGTTATTGTCCCCTTTTGTGTTCAGAATGGTTTATTCTGCTAGTATATAGGTCGATTTTAAAAATTGTACCTGTACCTGTAGGTCCTTAGGCTGTTTGGTCCCTTACAGTATTAAATGTTTAGTTTTGCTACAAAAAAACCCAGTGGAAGCCTCATATTTAAATATGCCACCATTCTGTCACTGACATAATCAAAGAACGTAAGTGGTAATAGGCAAAACCAGTCCATCCATTTTCTTCCACTCATCCAATTCAGGGTAGTGAGTGGGGGTAAGAAGCAGGGTACGCCCTGGACCAGTCGCCAGTCTGTCACAGGGCCAACAATTCCTGAACCTGGAGGTTCCCAGTGTGGTAATGCAAACGTAACCAGAGGAGCTGTAGCCCTGGACATTCTCCTTTCTTTGTGAAGGGCAGGGCACCCTAGAATGCGTTTGCTAGAGATAGGGGTCCATCCCCTGGAAAGCGTTGCCATTCCAGCAGCATCCGGAGGGCCCTCGCTGGCCCTTGAAAATCTGGGGGTGAAGGTGTAAGTCTCACACTAGATCATACCCATATCCGCAGCAGGTCTCCAAGGTGAACAGCTTCTGGCATGTTACCTCAAGGCAGCTAAAGGAAGTCAGGAAGCCAGATCTGTCACTACGGGATAAAGATTGGCTCTAAGGGCTAGGTCGGTTGGGCTGGAATAAGAAGTGGGGCTGTGGGAGCAGTCATCCTGTTGCCCTCCTCCTCTCTCTGCCACTGGAAGTGGGGTGCATGGCCGACCTCATGGAGCCCATGTCTGTGGCCCTTTGGACATCGCACGGCCTGGGTTTTCATGGGTCGGTGTCCACCACCATGCGTAAAGCCGACTGGAAGGGAATGTGAGGGTTGTGGAAATTGGGGGTGGTTGGTTTGGCCAGCAACAACTCTAGATACACCCCATGCTCTTTTCATGGATCACCTCAGCAATCACTGCAGTGCCCATCCCGTGTCCCAGTGGGTCGCCTCGGTTGACACCTACCAGCTGACTTAGAAGTGGTGTGGACCAGGGAAATCCCACTGTTTATGTAAAACAAAGCATCATGAAGGCCCACGGCACGTGTTGACGTGATGTGATTTCTGCCCAGTTCTCTGAATGTCAAAATAGATGATAACCTAAATTGTATGCATTCCTTGCATCAGATAAATCCCATTCTTTGTGGCAAAACCAGAAAAAAAATTCCACCTAAAGGAGCCCTCAGATTGAGTTTTTTAGCAGATCATACTATGCAACATAGCTCGAATAAACTTGAGTTTAACATCCGATTTGATGCACATGGACTGTGCAATAATACTGCTAATACTGATTTGCAGGCTACATGCAGCTGCACCTCCTCTGTTATTTCCTTCAGTTGGATGACCCCCTCGGCGGGGTCAAGGCACAGCTGGAGTACACCTCATTCTGCATTCCTAGTTGTTGGTTAGTAGATGCGGGTTAAGGCAGCAGCCATGCTGTGAGATGATCATTGTAAATTTCTGATATTGTTAGAATTTGGTCCGAGGCTGTCTTTTTTTTTTTGAACTGGATCTTTTAAACAAACAGCTATGAACCTGTTGTGGGATGTGTGGGTTGTGTCCCAGGGTTTTGAGCTCCTCTGAGCTTTGTATCCTTGTTTATTATTTGGTATTTTCTAGTTTATTTCATTAAGGGTCTATGTTCTTAGTTCTGTTGAGGTTTTGATTTTCTATTTACACTCCAAGGTCCTTAGTCTGTGGCCCTTGTTGTATCTCTTCTAGCTATTTTTTAGTGTTTACTGACTATTACTCTATCCCCCATGTTCCTTCTGTATCATGTTTTAGTGTGAGTCTCTCACCTATGTAGTTATCTTTTGGGTTTACTTCCTGATTTGCTTTGATAGTTGGTTGTCTTTCATGCCTTGCTTTGTGTTTTACTTCTGCCTGTGGTTATCTTGATTGCCAGCACCTACGTCTCATTCCCGTCCTCCATCCACTTCCTCTGATTAGCCATATGTGCGTATATACAGTGCTGTCTCCATTTAGTCTGCTTTCATGTGCTCCCTGGTTTGCTTTCCCTGGGCTCTGTATAGTGAAGCAAGTTCAACATATGGACTCAGTTAAAGAAATGACTCAGTTAACCCAGGCTTTATCAATCTAGCTACAAGTGCCTTCACCTGAAAGGGGTGGCGTTTTGGCAGCATCTCACCAATCACAAACATGGATAAGTGTATGAGCAGCAGAGCAGCTGATTTTACAAAGGAAGATAAAACTGTGCTATGGGAAAAATACAAAATACAGACTGAAAGCAACACAGCTGCTGTAGACAAATCAAGTGTGAGTGTGTCTATGTGAGGAAAAGCATTTTATAGCAGTTTAGTATTAAAAGTGCTGTGTGTGTGTGTGTGTGTGTGTCCTTTAACCCTGTAAAGCCTGAACCATGAAATAATTGCCAGAAAATTATTTTTTTTATATTAAACAAAAACATATAAGGAGGTTAGGGTTATAAACGGACACCGATGATACAGAGGTCTCAAAAACTCATATATCAAATATGATACAGTTGGCGTTACAGGGTTAAAGACTTTGGTCAGTGAGACTGGAAAATACCTACTATACTAATAAAGTTTAACTTAGCAGGTAGGAAGGAAAGCTGGCAAAAATTGTGACTGTGTAAGTTAACAGACTTTTCAGTATTATGACAACAGGAGAATCTCATGGAATATAATAAACTATATTAGTTATTATGTCAGCTGCAGCCCCAGTGGTGTTCAAGAGTCTAAGAGCAAGTAAAGACTAAATAGTCTGCTTAGTCTGCATGTGTCCACAAGTACAAACAGGTGTCATTTTTTTAGGATCATATATTAAAGCTTACAGAACAATAAAATTGTAAAATTGCTTGCAGCCAACACGATAAAAATCAAGGTATAAAGTTGTGTCTAAGAATCTGTATTTATTACTGATGTTCATCAGGAAACAACAAAGACATTAGATGCTATTGAATAACATTAGAACCTCCTACTATCCATGCACAGGGATCCGAGGGATCTTCCAGGAATGGTGATGCTATTTTTCTTCAGAGAATTGATTGGTCAGTAGGATGTAATTTCATACCTGAAGACCTAACCTGTTCCAGAGCAGGTTAGGTCAACAGCATGTGTTATCATGGTGATGTAGCCCAGTAAGAAGTGAACTCCCTTCGTGGTACAGAAAACCCATAGAAGTCACCTGGATAAGATCAAAGACCTTCTTTGTAGTACAGGCCTCTTTCAACCTAATTAAAGGTTTGTGTTCGTTCATTAAATTCCTGCATTTGGGTCCCTACTTTGCAAACCCTGACAGAACCTCTCATACTATGCCATCATTTTGGAGCCATCTCGCCCTATGACAGCTGGGATTGGCTCCTGCCTCCTCATGACCCTGAATTGGGTAAGCAAAAGAAATGGATGGATGGATGGAGACATAAAGATATCTCTACATTGGTTTCAGGTTGGTCATCTTTACACTGAGACAGCCCAAAACTGCACAGTGTACGAATGATTAAACCCTAACTAAGACTTTCATTCTGCATGTTAGAAACTTGACTTGAAGAGGTTTCCTTTTGTCGACCTCAGACTTGATTTGCATCCTTTTTTGAGGCTGCTGGTTTTGGCAGCTGTTATGGTGTCAAAACCAATACTTTCTACCACTTTCTCTTTATGTTCAGTTATGATTTTATTACAGAAATAAATACATTTTAAAAATCCCCCAAAGTCCTAAACTACAACTCAAACATCTCATCCTTTTGGGTTCATCGCTGGGCAACAACTCCAACTCTATTGTCTTCCCAACAACCTCAGGTATGTTGCATCAGTGACACACTAATAGGCATTTTCCCAAATGACACTATTCAAAAGCAATCTGGGATTTCATCAACATCGAGTTGATGAAAATGCTCACTACTCTTGCAACAAGAGGAAAGTATTCTATTGCAACGAGCTATGATCCAAAGTGCTTGGCACATTGGCCTAGCTGAAAACCAAATACCACTATTTACATTATCGCTAAGAACACTCTGTTGGATTATTTTAGTCTCAGCATGAGTGTATCAATAATGTGTTAAAGCTGTTAGTGATGCTGTAACAAATGTGGTTTGCGCTTTTAAATAGCACATTGTCCCCATCTGTCATTAACAAATGCACAGATCTTGGCATGAATTATTTGGTGTCCCTAGTAGCCCTCCTTGGGATGTGCAGCGGGGGTGTTGCTAAATCAATAGCCATAAGGAGTCTGGCTCCCATTTGCTTTCAAGATCTACAGCCAAAGGACCCAGTCATCAAAAGTTAATGAGCTATTTAGATCATGCTGTTTCCTCAGCCCTCAACTGAGAAAACACTGCTGGACTAGGGAGCAAAGAGCCTCCGTGCATGTGTGTGCTTATGTTTTAAATGCTTCATGTGTCTCGTATAGATCAACACAGAGAGATTGGCAGCTGAAAAAGAACAAAGCAGTGGAAATGGTTATCATGCCTGTGCAGTTGTTCTCACATTGTTTGGTGCAAATGCTTGACAGTGGTTGCAACCCTTTTGATGGGCAGTAATGGTAAAACAAAGCTTCTTTTTGACTCCATTGTAATGTTATTGTGGGACTGTCGAGGCGCTGCTGCAGCCGCATTATTTGGCTCTAGTGGTCAATGCCCAATGGTCAAATAAAAAACATGAACATACAGTGGTGTGAAAAAGTATTTGCCCCTTTCCTAATTTCTTAGTTTTTGCATATTTGTCACACTTACATGTTTCAGATCATCAAACAAATTTTCATATTAGACAAAGATAACCTGAGTAAATAAAAATGCAGTTTTTAAATGATAATTTCATTTATTAAGGGAAAAAATCTATCTAAACCTACCTGGCCCTGTGTGAAAAAGTAATTGCCCCCTAAACCTAATAGGGCCAGGTAGGTTTGGATAGTGTTTTTTTCCCCTAATAAAATCTGAAACATGTAAGTGTGACAAATATGCACAAAACTAAGTAATTAGAATACTTTTTCACACCACTGTACATTCTTACTTTCTTACAATAATGTGTAACGTGTTGTGATCCCTCTCTCTCTCCCCTGGATGGCTTTGTTCTGAAAGTTTTCAGAAAGCCTACCTATTTTTATTTATTTAACCTTTATTTAACCAGGTTAGTCCCACTGAGCTCAAGGATCTCTTTTACAAGGGAGACCTGGCCAAGAGGGCAGCAACATAGATACATAAAAACACACATTAGATTAATTCAACAACATTAAAACTTAATCACTTAAAACACTTGCACACAGACAAGGTGAACTGTAATGATCTCACCAAAACTTTAAACTCCTTCAATGTAACAAGGGCATGAAGTTGAAGTTCAGATTGTAGTTTACTCCAAGTATTTGGTGCCAAAAATCCAAATGCGTTCTTGCCAAATTCAGTTCGTATTCTGGGGACTACAAATTGTAGAACATCCAAAGATCTAAGATTGTGACTTCCATGTTTTCTTGTTAGCAGACATGACAAATAAGATGGCGCAATACCCAAAATAGTTTTATAAATAAACACGTACCAGTGACCAAGATGTCGAATACATAAAGATGTCCAATTAACTTTAGAATAAAA
>VUQS01058275.1:33550-44925 GCA_015108495.1 Heterochromis multidens | reverse complement strand
GGCTTAAAACGTTCCTTTTTGATAAAGCTTATAGTTAGGGCTGGATCAGGTGACCCTGAATCCTCCCTTAGTTATGCTGCAATAGGCTTAGGCTGCTGGGGGTTTCCCATGATGCACTGAGTGTTTCTCTTTCTCTCACCGTGTTTTTACACCTCTCTGCATTTAATGAGCTATTATTAATCTCTGGCTCTCTTCCACAGCATGTCTTTCTCCCTTCACCCCCAACCGGTCGCGGCGGATGGCTGCCCCTCCCTGAGCCTGGTTCCGCCGGAGGTTTCTTCCTGTTAAAAGGGAGTTTTTCCTTCCCACTGTTGCCAAGTGCTTGCTCATAGGGGGTCGTTTGATTGTTGGGGTTTCTCTGTATTATTGTAGGGTCTTTACCCTACAATATAAAGCGCCTTGAGGCGACTTTTGTTGTGATTTGGCGCTATATAAATAAAATTGAATTGAATTGAATTGAATTGAATCTGCAGCAACCAGTTGGGGGTGAGGGGAGGAAGACAGGACAAAAGACACACTGTGGAGGAGAGCCAGAGATTAATAATAACTCGTGATTAAATGCAGAGTGGTGTATAAACACATAGAGAGTGAGCAGAAGTGAGAGAAGGAAAAACACTGTGTATCATGGGAAGCACCCAGCGCAAACGCAAGAAAGCAGTCCTACATATTTGTTTAATATGCGCATTGAAGGACATATCCTGGTCAAAAATGACTCCAAGATTCCTCACAGTGTTACTGGAGGCCAAGTTAATGTCATCCAGAGTAAGTATCTGGTTAAAAACCATGTTTTCTACATGCAACTTGTTAAGCTGTACCTTACCAAACCCACCAAATGAAGCCCTACTGGGTCACCCGGTCTGCCTACTTTCATCTTTGCAATATTAACCGCCTTCGTTCCGCACTTACTCCCCACAGTATCGCCGTACTTGTCAGTGCTCTTGTCACATCTCATCTTGATTACTGTAATTCTCTTCTTTGTGATCTATCTCATAAATCTCTCCGTAAACTTCAGTTGGTTCAAGAATGAATAACACCTGTTCTTAAACAGCCCCATTGGCTTCCAGTTCACCCACACATTAACTTCAAGATCATCCTTCTCACTTTCAAAGCCCTTCATAACCTTCCTCCTCCATACTTGTCTGATCTTCTTGATACATACTCACCCTCTCGCACACTCCAGTCCTCCTCAGCTTCTCTTTTGTCTATTCCATCTGCTCGCCTGACTACCGTGGGACTTAGAGCCTTTAGTTGCTCTGCTCCAAGACTTTGAAATGCACTTCCAGATTTCCAGACCATAAACTCTCTTTCTATTTTTAAAATCATGGCTTAAAACCCAATTGTTTAGACTTGCATACCATTCGTTATAACATGGTCTTAGTCTATTGTTACTTTGATCAGTCTTTTATATATATATATATTTTTTTTTTATAGAGTTTTATCATCACTTTTTCAACATCACCTGATAATCTCTCTGATTGGAGCAGGTTGGCCTCATGGTTAATTGATTTTGTTTTTTTTTTTTAATTGGACTAATCCATTAATTGGATACTCAATTCAGCTAATCATAGAATATTTGTATATCTTCCTTCCTGATATCTTAGGATACACTGGTGTTCACAACTCACAATTAGCTTGGCCAGACCTGCAGCTCGTACACAACATTACAAAACAATATAAATTTCTCCCAACAATAAAGAGGGCATAGCAGACAGAGGTAATGCAGACACTTCACAGACGGTCTTTCTGGCAAACAAATATACACCAGCAGAAGTGATCACAGGCATCAACTCCTCTTAAATCCATGCCAGCCTCTCCAAAGGTCATAAAGCAGTCAGGGCTTTAGAAGAGGCAGAACAGATGCTTTTGTAATGACAGCGTATTTTCATGCAGTCCCCTTGGCTGGACGCTGGTATAGTGGATGTTGAGCTGTTGTCAGGTCTGTGCCTGCTGGTTAAAGTGGGTATAATGGGCAATAGAGAGAGAGAGAGCAAAGCACGGCTGCATTTCTGAATGACATGGAAAATTCCCCACTCACCTCACACTCTATCTTAGTTTAACGCAGAGAGGACTGCTGAGCGTCATGCCGAGATTTTTGATACTACAGTTCATATGTGTGAGATGTTTTTTTTTTGTTTTTTTTTATACAGTATAAAAAATTATTTTTATTATTCATAGTGCTAGAAGTGTGATACGTGGATACATTCATTATGTCACATCATTTATTTATTAAGTTTTTTTTTATAAATTCGGAAACTAAAGGATAAAATAGTCTGTTTTTGCTAATTTGTCACATGAATGAAAAAATTTTATAAAATTACTATTTTTAATACACCAATCATGCTCACTGATTTAAAACCCTGGCTACATGGGCCTCATACACAAAGCACCGAGAATCACCACGAATGGCTCGATCATTAGGTGCTTGGTTACCAGCTGATGGATAACAACCAGTCTGGATTGTAATTTACTTTCCCCTTATTGTCCCCTTGCAGTTGGAGGTCACTGCAAATCAATACAAAGTGATTCTGAGTGATCGCCTTTATCTTGTGATTATGCTAATGGGAGTAGTTTCTTTCATGGTGACAGCGACTCGATCCATGAGGGGTCAATGAATAGTTAAGTGAAAATTAATCATGTTATAGCCTTTACACTGCCTAGAGCATAACCCAACTGAACACTGATGGACTTTGGATTGATGTATTAGCCATAGCTTTCTACCACCACCACTAAAATAGCAAGTGTTCTGTCCTTCTTAAGAGTTCCAGAGTTTTGGAGAATCATATCTCCTGTACATAGCACATAGACTATATGTAAACAGATGTAGCCACCAGGGTCCAATTTTTTGGGGGTGAGGGGGATTTCCCCCCTTCTGGTCTACATGTCCCTCCCTCTGCTAAATTATTTTTATTTCCAGTGGGGATATGAAAATCTAAAAATTCATCCTGATCTGATTTTTAGTGCTGCATCTTGAAACAATCTATAGTGCAAACAACAATGAAATCAGATACTGACTTTGACTTTCGGCACTCGCAATCCCGTGACAGTAGAGATGACACAGCTTAGGAGGGGATGATCCCAAACCTGTTCCAATCTAACTTCCCATTATGCCACCATTATACCACTGCTGTTTCAGAGTGAAAACTGATTAAATAAAAGAGAAATGGTGTGGATTCAGAGTGTCAGATTTTACAGGAGTCTCACAAAAACTGATCAGAATTCCCTGCAAAGGTGAGATCTATTTTATTTTTATTTTAACTTGTTGAATTGCAGTTATGCACTGCATGTCTGTGACATTCTGCAGTTAGAAAGCCTTACTATGAAGGGTATCTGAAGAAATTGCACAGTTTGTTGGCTTTGGAGCTGATGGAGCAGCAGTTGTGATGAGCCGATAGAGAGGAGTAGCCACACTCCTGCATGACAAGATCAACCCTAACCTGACCATCATTCATGGCATCATTCAAAAGTTAGAACTTAAGGCCTACGATGCTCTGAAACACATTTCAGAACCGAGTCACTTTCACTTATTTATTGACTCTCAAATTCCAAAAGTCTGCTGTTGTTCTCAGTAAGTGGAGCAGGGTGAAACCATCTCTGTATAGAGAGTTTAAGATGTGGGTAAAAGAGGGTGATGCCCTGCAGATGACGCTCTGCAGGAAAAGCAGAAAAAGTCAGTCATAAAAGCAGACTGTTTTCTTAAGAATCCACTCTAGCAGAATATTTATTTATTTATTCTCTTTATTAAACTGACAGCATTTTCTGCAGTTGTATTTTGACATTATTTCACATTAAATATTGGAGTTACATGGCACAGCTGGCCAAATAGTGCTAATTCAAGGGGGATTTAATTCTGGCATGTTAAATCATTTGTATTGTTACATTTGATTGGATCACCTGTGTTTGAAGAGCAAAACACGAATTACATTCATGTTACACACATGAATGTAATGAAAAAAGACATTACAATATTCTGGTAAACACTATATGCTTAATTTTTAAACGTACTCAACTGAAGTTCATAATTACTCTGTAAACATTACAGCTGACAGTAGTAATAATAAATACTCTAACTGGCTTGTCATGGGGAAATGTTTCTTAAATATCAGTGTTAGCATTTTGGCCTTCACCATGTTGGTATTTCAGAGCCAGACGTGATCCTGTTTGGACCAGAGGTGAAGTTTTGTTATTAGCTAATGCTAGCAAGCTTGATTAGCAAACCTCATAAACTGTACAGGTGCAACGCTCAGAAAAAGATACCTGTTAATATAGTGAAAGACTATAAAAAAGGGATTTTGGAGCCAGGCTAATTTTTAAGCCTCAGAGGTTGCTGCTTGATATAACCCACTATTGACTGCAGTCAGATAGTTTAAAAAATATGATAAAGAGTTATTGGCTGCTGTTTGTTGTTACAGAAACATATATCCTAAACCTTTGATGAAAATCCCTTACAAGTAATGTTTTTGCATTGTACAAAATGTGATTGATACCACCCTTGTGTTTGTGTAGCAGCTACAGCTAAGTTTATAATCAAGGCAAAAATATTATTTTGCATCCTTCCATTTCACATTGATATCTGTCCAGAATATCCCCCAAAAGTGGAGTCTGAGACATTTGAATATGAATGAATATATTGAGATATTTTTCCAACAAATTCATTCATGATTTAAACAAGGATATGCCCTAAACACTGTGGTTTGTGGACTAGATGTGACACCTCTGGTAGGATTTATTTTATGATTATCAAATTAACAGCCTTCATAGAAGAACCTTATTTTTTCACATTTTCTGAATTTGTGCTTGTAGGAGACCTATTTGGGTGTCTACTTCATGTCTTCCACCGAGCTGCTGCAGAACAGCTCCGTCCTGGCTGTTCTTCTCTTCCTGGCTTTAGTCTTGCAGAGAACATTCCTGCAGGCCTCGTACTATGTCACCATTGAAACAGGAATCAACATGCGGGGCGCTCTGCTGGTGAGTGAAGCATCATGGAAAATTACATTCAGACACTGTGTTTCGACACTCAGATGTTGCTTTGAAAAGCTCTTCATGAATGATCCCCGTGATGCGTCAGAGCTGTATCAGCTTAATGTTACTCCCATACAAACACTACCTGTCACTTGATGTTACAGCAGATCGTTTTAAATGCTGATAGACCAGCCAGCTTCATAGCCACGTAGAGTTTTTATTTCACACCTGTTGTGAAATGTGACAACAGTCTAGCTGATTTCAGCTGGCAGTGCCAGAAACATGGGGGGAGGGTTAAAAATCTCCAGGGCTGTTGTAAATAGATGCTGTCAAAGCATTTAGTTAGCATTTCTATGTAATTCAGTTATGTAAGTTATGAGTTACACTGAGTCCCTCAGTGTGGAGCTTGAAGCTCTCCATTAACTTTTTACCACCTAAAGCTAAAGCAGGACTTTTTAACATATATGTTTTTGGATGTTAAATTGTAATACAATGACATGCAGGAAGCTCAAACTCAGGCCCCTGTAGTAGCCTTCGATATGAGGTGTTCTTTTTTTAAGAAAGCAAGCGGCTTTCCATGTACTAAAATTATTGAACTTTACTCTGTGTTGGAAAAGAAAATTTAAGAAAACAGAGAACTTTTTTCTGGTTTATACTGTAGACTGTAAATCCCATTTCGAGGCCAGTGGCTGTTGCCATCTTGTTTTTTTTGGAGTCCGAGGTTAGATGGCAAGCTATTGGTTAATGCTAGTAAGTTTGTTTACTAAGGTATGTAGATACCAATATTTGCCAATAAGTAGTAGCTAATTATCATAGAAATAAAATATTAATATAGTTAAGTCATAAAACTACTAGCTTCCTTAGATATAAACTACAGTAAATAATACTACAATGTCACCAGAGAAACTGGACTTCTTGAACTGGCTATTAGTACAATTAACTACACAGCAAGTCATATTATTTTGCATGTAATTGCAATGCTCCAAAATGCACCAACAGCACAAACACGGTAGAGAGGTCCAGTTCAGTGACTTGTATTAGTGTAAGTGAAGCCTAGTACACAGTCAGCAGATACAGACACCTGTTTGTCAAAGTGGCCATGCCTCTAATAATGCAAACTTTAGGCCTTAGGGGTAGTGGTAAAAACTCCCATGGTTGGTGTAAATAGATGTTATTGAAACGTTTGGTAGGCATTTCAACGTAACTCACTTATATCAGGTATAAATGTATTTATATGATTCCCTCAATGGGATAAATCATCTGGCATTTCAGGCCATGGAGCTGCAACTCTCCATTAAACCCCAGGATAACACTGCTAGTAATGAATATATTCATGAAAACCTGTGTGCCATGGGCTGGAGTCAGCTCAGATCAAATCTTCCCACAGATTGCTAGTGTTTCACTGTTGCTATATTTTACTGAAAATACATCACATCCATCATGTCAGAAATGCACAGCATGGACGAGACAGCATTTTATTTAAAAATCTAAGTTGGGTACCAAATATATCACCAATATTTATTGAGGAACCAGCAGAAATGTGCCCATAACTCAGTTCAAAATGCTGGCACAGAATCAAATCAAAACTAGTTCAGTCAGGACTGCAACAACCAAGAAAAGATTGTATTACCATTTGCATTCATTTATATTTGGCGATTTGGCACTTCCATGTGCATGAAGAAAGCAGCAGCAAGATTCTCTGTAAAGAACAAAGCAAGCCTCAGTAACAACAGGCATGACATTAAGTAAGTCAGGTGCAGCTTGCAAAGGGGGAAGGTGGGGTGGAGGTGGGTTGCAAAGCAGCTTGCAGATGCACATTGACTGTGGGCAGAGTAAAGCAGCTTGAGCAGGATAACATTAAGTTCAGCTTGACTTTTTAGCCATCCATCCATCCATCCATCCATCCATCCATCCATCCATCCATCATCCATCTTCTTAACCTTCATATTGATATAATTGCTCTCATTTATCTTTTTTTTAACTAGGCAATGATTTACAACAAAATCCTGCGCCTGTCCACCTCCAACATGTCCATGGGGGAGATGACGTTGGGGCAGATCAACAACCTGGTGGCTATAGAGACCAACCAGCTCATGTGGTTCCTCTTCCTCTGCCCCAACCTGTGGGCCATGCCCGTACAGGTAGGAGAAGCCATATTTTTAAACATTTTTGGAAATGCTTTGTTCCTATCAATACTTTTTCAAAGCTAGTCTTTTTGTTTCTCGGCAGATTGTGATGGGAGTAATCCTTCTCTACTATTTGTTGGGCTCGAGTGCCTTGGTAGGAGCGTCTGTCATAGTTCTGCTGGCTCCAGTCCAGTACCTTATAGCTACAAAGCTGGCAGACACACAGAAAAACACACTAGTAAGGAATGCATTTATACAGATGTTTTCTTAGTCTAGAAAATAAAAATCCTGTTTCCTGTGTAATTTTGAACAAAAATCTTCACTGAATGTCTTATTTGCTCTTTCAGGAACACTCTACAGATCGCTTGAAAAAGACCACAGAGATCTTAAAGGGCATAAAGCTGCTGAAGCTGTACGCCTGGGAGAATATCTTCTGTGACAGCGTGGAGGAGACCAGAGGCAAAGAGCTCACCAGCCTCAGGACCTTTGCTTTCTACACATCTATGTCCAGTAAGATGAAAAGCAGTAGCAGGAGTTTTAAGTATGGAACTCTATATTGTTGGTTGACATTTACAGAAAGAGTCTGTTTTTGTATGAAATACCACACATATATGCAGCCATGGTTAAAATAAATTAGCAGAGTTAAATTACAGCAGTAGATCACTTGGTTTTCAGTTGATAATTGTTACTGTATATGATATTGGCTTATTAAATAATCCAATAATACTGTTTCTGGGTATGAACTTGTGTGTTGGGTGAGGCTCTTGTCTAGCCCACATGCCTCAGTGCTGGGTTTTTGAATAGATACGAGTCCTAAAAGCTTTTCTGCTGTCATTCATGTGACAGCATGTGTTGCACATCTTTAAGCCAAGCTTTTATTTCAGCTCTCATGCTCGCATCGTCCGGCCATCCATATTTTCATGGCTAAAATAAGTTTTCAGAATGAAATTTGGACCTGACAAAGGCTAATTATGTCAGACTTAACTAGTATTTTTAAAAAGAACTTAAAGTACTGTATGTTGGAAAGCTTGTATCATTACCTAAATCAGCTAAGTTACTTCCCTGCCAGTAAAACCTGTTTTCTTTTTTTGTGCAGTTTTTATGAATGCTGCTATTCCCATTGCCGCCGTTCTTGCGGTAAGCCAATTTTATCCCAGTCTGTATATGAATTTGACTCTCCTTTGAATGTTCTTCTCACTGATTTCTTCAGCTATAATTTATCAGCGTGAGCAAGGGATGTTAAATTTGAAAGTCTTATCTTGCAGACATTTGTGACGCATCATGTCATCAATGAAAATGGCCCTAAACCTTCGCAGGCCTTCGCAGCTCTGGCGCTGTTTCACATCCTGGTCACACCGCTCTTCCTGCTTTCCACTGTTGTCAGATTTGCTGTGAAGGCTCTAGTCAGGTGAGTGTTTATATTTATTTGTATTGTAATAAAAGGGTTGTGAGCAGCTGGTTGGGATGTTTTGACTGAGGGAGAGGGGATGTGGACATGACTAAACAAGGAGGACAAACTGGACTTGGCTTCAGTGATAAATCTAATTAAAGGAAGCTCGAGGAAACCCGACAGCAGCGAGGAGAAACTCTAAACTCCTGAGAGATTATTGGTATTGGAATGATCACAGTCACACTGTTAATGGACTGTGTGTGTGTGTGTGTGTGTGTGTGTGTGTGTGTGTGTTCTTACAGTGTCCAGAAGCTTGGTGAGTTTCTTCAGAGTGATGAAATTGGAGATGACAACTGGAGAAATGGTGACATATCTGTTTCCTTCGAGGCTGGAAAGAAACCCCTGGGGATGGTGAGTTACAATACCAGATCAATATAAAAAAGCTGCTCACTGATCACAAAAGTGCAAATGTAACAGTTTTTATTTTTAACTGCTATGTCTCTGAGGCTGTTTGAGGTTGTTTAACCTTACCACTAAGTAAAAGGCAGCCCTAATCTTGTGGCGGTCTGAGTCTTTAGTCACAGTGACTGCTCTGCAGTGGGATTATCACTGTTTGTGTCCAAATGGACAGTCAGACCACAAAGCTGAGTGAGTCACACAATTCATTAGAGCTGTAAGTGGTAAATGGACTGATTCTTATATAGCACTTTATACAACATGCCTCATTCACCCATTCATACAAGCACTTTTACTGTGCTTAAGTGCTTTTTATCTAACATTCACACTGTGATGGATGCATGGGAGAGCAACTTGGGGTTAGTGTCTTGTCTCAAAAAATTTTTAACTAATTATTTCTGACTGAACAACAGCTAAAATTATACTGTATAAGAGCAGTGTTAATGCTACAGTAATGCAGGGATTTGTTTTCCCAGCCTTTGGTTTTCATGTCCATTATTACTTTACTGCTTCTGCTTAATGTTAAACACCATTTTCAGACATTTTTTAGCATCTACATTATATTTTTATGTCCAGGAACTAATCCATCATGTGGTGTTTGCTAACGAAACATCGTTTTTCATGTTTCTTTCATATGTTTCATTTTCAGTAATTATGCCAACCAACTGGTTTATGAGTTTATTCAGAAATCTGAGGCATTTGAGATGCTGATATGATCAGCAGATGTGGAGAATTTGTTGACCTGTTTGCAACTGTTTTGACCTGATTTCCTTTTCAAACCATTTAAAAGGTAAATAAGAAACTTACATGAAAGTTTGTGAAATTCCAAACTGATATTTGTAGTCCTCCAATAACAAAGCTAGTCCCTTTTACTGAAGCTATTTAAACTACTTTCATCATCAACCCTGTTTTGACTTTCATGTATAAAACATGAACATTAGTGTAGCAAATGAGCATCAGGTTTTATTAAACCTCTGACATCATACATACACTAAGTGAAAAATAAAGTTTTCACAGCCCTCTAAGAAGTCCTGTGAAAAACTAAGTACACCCTTACTGCTTTTATAGGAATTAAGAGGGTGAGTAGCAGCCAGGTACTGCTAATCAAGTGCATTTGAATAAGTGAGCATCAGCAAGTGTGAGCACCTCTATAAAAGCAGAAGTTTTGGGAGTTTGCTGCTCTGGAGCATTCAGGTGTGTATTAACACAAAGTCACAATCTGTGTGTTATTTTTGGCAGTGTTGTGTCAAATTTAGCAGAAATTTCAACATTAGACCATCAGCTGTTGGGTTTTGCCAATATTTTCAACTAGTCATGCCTAACATGCATAAACACTGTAATTAGCAGTCGATTACATCAATTGACTATTAATCTGTTGCTTTAGGCATGCTTGCTAGCATCAACCACATATCCTTCTTTAGCTGGTCTATAATCCTCTGTTACGTAGCCAATATGGCGATCTTTGAGAGTGAGAAGTGTGACTTTTATGGATACACCATCCTGATCATTGCAGTGCACTCATGTAGCCTCACTACATTTACAACGATTCTTGATGATGCATGAATACTTTTAATCTTGTGTGCAGATCTTAGTTGTAGAACTTCACATGGAAATCAAAGACATTGATGTACTTTGTTTGTATGTGCAGTTCGTCTGGATAATTAAATAATGAGGACTGAGACCACTGGGGCGACATTTTCTACTCCCAAAGGAATTGCAGCAGATGCAAGACAGTCTTATGTTTATTAGTAAATGTTCACTCCCATCTCTCCCTTATTCTCTTGGTGTCCCTCTCAAGACCAAAGCCATCAACAGGAAGCAGCCAATGCGCTACCAGATGGACAACTATGAGCAGCCAACCAGGCGACAGACGAGACCCTCGGAGACAGAGGATGTGGCTGTCAAGGTCAGGCTCAAAGTTTATATGTTGGGGAATGTTTATGGGGTGTAAGGTTAGATAGAGGATATGAAGAGATGTAAAGATCTGTGCTACACATGGACTTAGGGAACCCACTGGCTGTGGTTTAATTCGTAGTAATGGAGACTTCTGACTTTCCAACACTGTAGATGTGGGATAAAGCAAGTGGCTGATGCATTAGAGGCACATGATACTGTAAGTGTTTCAGCCAAAACCTTTGTCTTGATATCAGACCCACTGAAATCTTGGAGGGTTTTCTATGTGTGTGTTACTGAAAGACGTGGCTATGAGCAGCACATTCAGAAGCAATGAACTTAGCTGTCCAAGCTGTTGCCTGGCACCTTTACAGTTCTCTCTTAAGGGTAAATAGACCCTTGGGGATGGACATGCTTAGGTACAGAGGAAAGGTTTCTGTTTTGATGGGAATAATGAGAGGGGAAACTTATTCAGCCATGTTATTGACTGCTTAATTTGCTCACAGGCTGATTATTAAACATTTTTTTTATTATTTGCATCAATTTTTCTG
>VUQS01058275.1:6456-26264 GCA_015108495.1 Heterochromis multidens | reverse complement strand
TTTTTAATGTAGCAACCAAAGTATTTGTAGTTCCCTGCAAACAAAAATCTTATATTTCTTATTTTACTTTAAGTCAACAGTTAAGTACTTTAAGTTGTGTTTGTTTCACTGCATTTTTATTTTACACATCTGACCACATATAGTACATCTTCCAATAACTGCAAGATGATGGACTAAGATTGGGAGCAAATGTAAACTAACAGTATGTTGTTTGTGCACAGAGTAATGCTGACAGTAACAAGAGGAACCAATTATTGGCCCATTAGTGTCAAATGTCCAGGAGCAGCATTCAGTGTCATTTAATTTGCTGCTCTCATGGTTATCTGGGATCTATCAGCTTCCCTTTTGAAGAGCTTTCCATTTATAAAATCAATTATGAAACACTCAGTTACAGTCAAATTATGATGTTTAAAAGGATTATATTCCCACTCAGTTTAAAGTAATTTCCGTTCAATAGCTAAAATGTGGGGATATTGAGTTACACCAAAGATGCTTTTATTCATTTAATTATTTGTCTAATTAAACTGCAACAGACACATTTATTGTGCAGCCTCACAAGCCATAAATGACACTCACTGAATCAATTACGTGGGGGACACTGATTTACTCTGAAGGTGATTCTACTTTTACTTTCAGGATTTAGAGGAGGTCAGCTGTATTTGTCACTTCTTGACATTTTAGTCAAATTATGAAGTGACTTTGGTGTTACAAGCCAGATAGAAGGACTTCCTTATTTTCAGTGTGTCTTGTCATGCTAATTGGAGAGAACTCCTAAGATAACAATGAATATTTATAACACTTTAGTTGCTTCCATAATAATATCCTGACAGTTTCACTTTTAATGGTTCCCTCAGGAGTTTCACCAACAGTAAGATGTTAAAATTTGCAGGTTACTTGCATAACCTTGATGTTATGAGTGCACAAGTTGGAATTTATTTAGGATTTTCTCTAATCCCCACAGGCTCAAAATTATACATACAGATTCAAATATATACATACATTCACTTAAATCTTTTAATAAGTGGTGTTGAAGGTTCTACAGGCCTGTTAACATCTTGTTAATGATCACGATTGACTACAATTAAAGTCATTAAAGACGTATGATGTACAAAAACAACAACTCAAAGAAATCATTAAATCATAAATTACCAGGACATTCATGCCCATGATGAGTGTGTAAACCTCTGACCACAACTGTATCTCATTAAGGGATTAAAGAAACAGCAATAACCAGAAATTCTCTGTGTATTACGATTGCTGTAGTGGCAGAAAAGTTGCACATTTTTAATCTGTTTAAGAGTTCTGCCAAGGAAGCGAGTGCATGTGGACACGGAGGAGATAGGAGAAGAATTTGTCGATTTTTAATACATAAATGTGAAAAAGTAAGACCGACATGGTAACAAAAAGTCAGTGTAGGTGTCTGCAGTGTATGCTAACTTTAAAGTCATATTATATAACTGTGCTGGCCTAGAACATATTCTCTTTCTGTAATTCCAGCTTCAGTTGGTTTTTTGAGGAATTATGAATTTTTATCTCCTATATTTCTGCACATGTCTTTATTTTCTCTTTGCTTTCAGTTCTTTGCTTTCAGTTCTTTGATTGCAGACTGGAGATGCAACTGTCTCTGCACACTAACCTTTGTTTGCATCTCTGGATGTATGTGTGTGTATGTTTGTGTGTGTGTGGTTTCTATCACTTTACCTCCTGCCTTCTTGCCATATCAGGCTGCCTGATTGTGAGGTGATCCACGAGGGGAACATAAGGTACCTTCTCTCTGGTCTATTGCTTCTCATACAGCCATTTAAACACAGACTGTAAATATTTAGGCTTGGGCTATATCTACTTTCTCATACCTACATGCCTTCCTGTCACTTCAAAGGAGTATCTGGGGAAAAAAAGACAAGTATTTGCTTACTGTTAAACTAGTTTATTAATCTAAATTAAAATTTCTGATGAGGGAAGTAGTTGACTCTGTTATCACTGTTTTTTCTGATGGGTCAGTGAGCTGCAGTTTGAAGTGTTATCCTCTTTACACATGACTTTCTTGAACCACGCAGCTATATTTTGGGGACTGGCCCACCTCTATCAACAGAAATAAACCCAAAGTGCTTCCATACAAGAGCAGAGGAATTACATTTTTTTTTAATAGTAGCTCCTTCACAGCTCACTGAGCTCACCTTCATTGCAGTGCACTGCAAGACATCACCTTAATACAGCATTTCCCTATCAGTTTAATATGAAGAGGTAACAGTGACAATCAGTGCAAAATCATTCCATTTGAATGTTTTCAAGCCTTTAAACATTCACATTTAGCTGTTTGGATGATTTATATCATTGATCGTGGGTTATCAAGTTTAAGGCCGTTAATCAGATTAGAAAGTGTATGAAAGTGGCATCAGTATCTTCACCTGTGGTTCGTGATGACTCATCACAGTTTAGTTCAATTTCAGAGCCTTAAAAAAAACAGACGCTGATTTATTTTTTTATTTCTCGTGTGCTGACATCAGGTAAAGCAGTTTCTGTGTTCACTATAGACACTTTCTATCTGTTGTTTGTTTGTAATAAAAGCCACTGCACCTTTATTGCACCTTTTTTGCACCTGAGTGGCTGGATGCAGCCTTGAGGTTCATCCTTAAGTTGGACAGTGAGGTTAATATTGGAGAACTGTGGTAGCCACATAATTAGCAGTACATTTGTATTTCTCTTAAATGTTGAAGGAACACTCTTTTTATCCTTACATTAGCATATTTGATTGAAAGTATCAGTTCTCTTGGCTGATCATGGCCTCAAAGAAATGGGGCTTTCAATGGTTGGTTCTGCTGTGATGCAAAGGTGTTAATCAGTCTGAATATTGTAGCAGGATGTCACTAAAAACTCTGACGCAGCCCATCTACTAAGCACTGAGAGCGACTGAACTCTTGTCAGTGTTTGACTTTTGTAATGTTTGCTATGTTCTAAGACTAATGCCATCAAAAAGTAATTTTTACATTACAGTATTACATACTGAGAAATTTAACTCCTTTGAGTACTTTTGCTTTACCAAAAATAAACACCCCGTTGCAGTCAGCTTGCACATGTTGGTTAGATAAACTATACTTTATTTATCCCAGACATGGCGAAATCCTTTCTTACAGCTGTTAAAAAATAAGTTAAACACAACAAATGACATGCTCACCAGTTTTGTGGAGCTTAATGTAAAGCATGCTGTCCTCTCTGCAGCCTCTCTACACTGTAAAAAATGGACGTTTTTAATCTTGTTTTTTTTTTTTTTTGTTGAAATACTAACGTTGTTTTACTGATGTTTTTTTTGTGTCTTGTTAAATTGTACATGATAATTAGTGAAGTGACAGTAAACTAAGCATTATTTACATGCTAAACAGGGAAAAAAGGCAAATATTTAAATGATATCTACACCACACTATTTGCCATCTATGCATATTGATTACTTCTTTTATGAAGATTGAGTGAAACATTATTTTACAGGTTTTCACTTTTTTCACGCCACAGTGTTACACTATTTTTCTTTTTTTTCTGGCTCTCCTGTTGCCAGATTTTCACTTGTATTTTGAATTACATTTTTTTTAGCTGATCTTAGCATGTGTGTTTACACAACCACATAATTATATAAATGTATACCTTTCACTAGTGCTTGGCTGCAGGATGAGGAGTTGGAGAAAAAGAAAAACACTGAGGATTAACTTTTTAAAAACTTTTTAAAAATAGCAACAAAAGTAACAGACAGATACAGTACATTCTAACAGTAACATTGTAAAAGGACCTAACCTGATCCTGAATCACTTGAATTTCAAACCAACATGATCAGTGAGTCAGGGTTACATGTATACTTTTTAAAGTGTAGTCAGGGCGTATTTAATGGTTGAATATAACAGTTGAAATACTGCATATCCTTCTGTAAAATAAGCTTTATTTAGCAGTTTGATTGAAGATTCTCTGTTTGTATAAGGGCTCACACTGTAAAGGTCTTATGTTTACACCCATGCTCCTTTAACCTGGGATATGATTTTTACACAAACACACTCTTGGTCGCAGAAAATATGCGACCTCATTGTTGAGGAAGCCACAAAACCTAATTATCACAGACAGACAATGACTGCATCACTTACATGGGCCTTCTTTTCTGGGTGGGAAGGTTAATTCAATTAACAGTTGGCAGGCTGGGGTTTGACATGACGACGTGGCTCTTCCATTTGTTTTCATGTTTTTGTTTTTCCTCCTCAAACAAAAAGAAGCAGCCCATCTTTTCTCTCTTTGTTATCGCTTTGCTTTTTATGTGGTTGTCTTGCCCATATGTTCACTCATATGCACAATTATACATACAGCTGACTGCAGTAGGCTAATTCTAACACACTGACTTTGACAGTTGGTCAGAGGCAGAGGAGTCTGACGAAGACATCAGGAGGTACTCGCTCTTCTTCTGGTCTCCTGCCTCAGAATGATGTGACCCTTTGACCCTTTAATCTCATCTCCTCCTCTTCTTTCTCCTCTCCTTCTCCTCCTCTTTCAGTTTTAACTCCATTTATCATTGTTACTCTGCCTCAGAAGAAATTGCTGTTTTGCAAATAGTCAGGTTGTTGTTCATGAGCACACATATATGGGCTACTTTTTTAATTACTATTTTTATTTATGTAGTGTTATTCACAGACAAAAGTCATAATGCTTTAGATAGTGAATACAAATCTTACAATATTGGAATTAAAAGCAAATTAAGAGAAAAAAATGAACAATGCATCAAGCAATACAGAAAATATAATAAGAAAATACAGTTAGATTTTTTAGTGCCTTTTTTGACTGGTTAATTCAGTTTCTATAAATCTTTTATTATTGTACATAATGCTATTTTTCTTTTTTTTTTACTTTAATGGACTTATTTTCAAAAGCACCTTTTATTTTAAATAAGGAGTGCATAATTTCAAAAAGATGTAAAAAGTCCAGTAAGGGTTTAATTCTTTTACGTTTTTAAATGTAGTGATATTTATTTAATCTTTCTTAGCATTTGAAATGTGTTTGAAATTCAACAAAAGCTCATTGAGAAACTGAGCCCACAGTTGGATCAGTTATTGGTTTGCTCTATTTCTTTAATGATTCTGCTGCATTAACTCATGTTGTGTGTGTTCAGGAGCATCAGCCTTTAGAGAGCACTGTGTTGTGTTCATTGTGTTGCTCTTTGTTCATCGAGGATGTCATTAGTTTTATGTTTTGAGCCATGCGTTCTTGGAGTTGTTTTTGCTTTTAATGCTGGGAGTCACTGTAAAAACCCCACAAAAACAAATAAATAAATTCTCTGCTAATCTGTATCTGAAATATGCAGGTATTTCTATTGTTACAGCCCAGCTCATAAGCCACAACATAAAGTGAAGATTTACACCAGAGTTTTTAGTAACATGGGTTTTTTTTTAAAACTAGGTTATGCAATTTCTGGAGAAATGGTGGTATTGCTGCTAATGCTGGACCTGGTCTGTTGCTTGCTGCTAAAAAGTTGGCGGTAAATAGCTTGGCTAAAAGAAAAGCTGAAAGAAAGAAAGAAAGAAAGAAAAAAGTAGCCAGCCACTTTATTATTAGGCTATAAGTGTTCTGTACCTAATAAAGTGACCATGTGTATACCTGATGAAGGGGGTTGGTACACAGGTATGCCTTATATAGTGGCTAGGTACACAGGTGTACCCAGTAAAGTGGCCAGGCAGACAAGCATACTTAATAAAGTGACCGGTCACGTTATTAGGCCACAGGTGGGCACCAGGATGCTGGAGCATACATAACTGACTCAATCATTTGATATGAAGAAACATGACAAGTTTCAGCCAGTCATAGAGAGGAGGTTGAAATCAGCCAATAAGATGATAATATTCAGCAGCAGTTAAATGGTATGTGGTAATGGCTGGCTGTATCCAGTTGTCAAAAAACCTCTGAAATGGGCTTGGCACTCCTTGCAAAATGGCTTGTAAAATGGAAACTGTAAATTGTATGTGCCTGCTTTAAAATTTGTGAGCATCCCAAGAAGTTGCTCTACACGTGTGAATTTTTGTTTTCCTAGTGTTAAAAATGTGGTCGGGGAGCAAGATAAAAAACAAAAAAAGGTAACTTCTGCTTTTCTCCGATAAAGGTCCTTGATCAAATTATAATGGCAGTCTGAGCAGCTGGATGGCACACCTCTCAGTCTAATGCCTCCAGATTAAAAAAATCTACATCTGTTGACTTTGAGGAAGACCTTGCTGGAAAGAAGACATTTTATTACGATTTGAGGGTAAAATGATGGCTGTAGAGTGAAAATTGTAGGCACACCGACATGTTGAAAATAAATTTTTCATTAGAACTTTTGTGCTTTGCCAACTCTGTCTGTTAATTAATCCAGTCTAGCCTTGTCATTCACTTAAACGGGGGAAGGATTTTAGAGAATTTCTTTTGTGATTATTTTTTTTTAAATTAGAAAACTGTTAAAGGTGAACTGGAAAACATTAACAGCATCGGTCTCACGGCTGAGCCGTGTCTCTGCCACAAACAGTGTGGGAGGAAATGGGCACAGGTAAAGGACACCCCTCCCATTAAAATTATTGGGATTTTTGTTGCATCAAATCATTAAATAATTCGAAAATGGTACAACATATGCAAAAACTGTATAGAAATGCATTGCACAATCGAGATAGTCGTTTCTATGACAAATGATGCAACACTAGGTGCAAAAGTTTTGGAAGAATAGGGAGTAATAACAAGAATGTCCATACAAGAGAATATAATGGCAATAATATAATCATGGTTTGCTTTGCAACAATCTCACCAATTACTAAATCTAAGATAAAAACAACAGCCAGGAGAGAATGGTGAGGTCTAGCAAGATGTGGTGTTCCTGCCCAGCCAACCTCAGGCATGCCTTGATCTATACCTCATCAGATGTAGACAATCAGTAATTAAGCCCAGGCAGCACTTCTTACAATGCTACTGCAAGGAGAGTGGGGGTTGCAGAGGGACGTGACATCTATATAACAGATATACTTGCAAAAAAGTAGGTCCATTGTATAGAACCAGGCAAAAAGTGAAATGATGTTAAGCAAGTACAAAGCAGAACACTAGAACTATATTTTAATATAATGGTCACTATACAAGGTGTTCTATTGAATTACAGAGTAGGTCTCAGGTCAGACTCCCAGCAGTCCTTCAGTGGATTTTGTCCTTGTTGATGTTTGTATTCATGACTGTGTTGCTGTACCCGGTGTTATGTTGTTTTTTATTTTTTAAATAATTGTTGGTTTTGCTGTTGATAATTTGCAGCTCATCATTAACCCCATCCATGACCTTCATATTTAGCCCTCATATCTGACAAGCTATTTTTTATATTGCAGTGGAGTTTAACAGATTTACAAACATAATCCTCCCTCTCTTCCCCATTTTGTTTATGTTTTTATGTTTGGGTCCCACATTCATAAAGCTGATTAGAACAGGAGTACTGATCTTATGTTAGCTTTACCCTATTTTTCTAACTCTGTGTAAGCACAGCAAAAAAAGCAAGAGGCTGACTGACTATGAATAAAGCTGCGATGGTGTATTAAAAGCTGAAGTCAATGGAGAGGTTTCAGAGAAAAAAAAACACCTCCTCAGATTTAACTTGTAAATTTTTAAGAAAAAGTATGAGGAAAAATATTGACTGCTCTAAGAAAGTGCAGTTTAATGTCACAAATTTATGGAAAAATGGATGGAAAAACTAGTAGGTTCATTTGGTCAAGGAACCAGATTGCTTTACTTTGGAAGATTGGCTACCTCATCATGCCACAAATATTGCAGCTTGCTGTGTATTGTGGCTTCAGTGGATGGCTGATCAAATTAATAAGTAAATACTTGTGGTTTTAGCTGAGAATCACCATATCATCGTAAGGATCCAGAACAGGAAGCGACACTGCTGTGACGGTCGATCAGTATTCCTGCTATTTAAAGCTTTATGAATACATGACCTGCAGTTCTTACCTGGTATCTGTTTGCCTCCATTTCCCATGGTGCACCCAGCAAGAACAGAAACTCTGTGGCCTACGCTGCCCAGAAGTCCTGGCTGCTCAACGCTACAGTGGAGGAAAACATCACCTTCGGCAGCCCGTTCAACAAACAGCGGTAAGAACTCCACAGCTCACATTTACAGCTCACTTCAGGACATTGATTTGTTATGATGGTGTTCATGTGTTTTTCAGGTACAAAGCAGTGATTGACGCCTGTTCTCTGCAGCCAGACATTGACCTACTGCCTTTTGGAGACCAGACTGAGATTGGAGAGAGAGTATGCATGTGTTTAATTATTGCAGAAAAGATATTTATGGACATTTTTTCCACATGATCACATGGATAGATTTCAATTGCATTGTTTTTAAATCAGTACCCTACAAGTTAGTCTGTTTCTGTGTCAGGGCATCAACCTGAGTGGAGGTCAGAGACAGAGAATCTGTGTGGCCAGAGCTTTGTACCAGAACACCAACATAGTCTTCTTGGTAAGCTAAACTTTTTTTTTTTTTTTAATGTACAAAACATTGGAGACACTAGTGAGTTTTGTCTTTTATGTTTTTGCAATGTGTATGTTGGGAAAAAAATGGTAATGACATCATTTATGAAGACATTTTAATGTAAAATAATAACTTTTTTTTACTCATAATTTGTAGCCAAATTGGATAACTGTCATTTCTTTACTAGATTAATTTCAATCATAATCTAACTTTCCTTTTCTGTTTAATTGAGTGTATCATGCAGTGATGTATTATATGACACATGGTACATTGTGACCGTTGGGATAATGATAATGAATGCTGTCATGTGTTTATCTCTCTGAGTAGTTGTGTAATTTCCTGCTGCTGGTTATCAAGCATACATTCCACATTAAAATCCATCAGTGGCATTCTTTAATACACTCATGACCCTGTGTAATGTCTACGATGGTTAATAGAAACTAAATGTATAAAGAGGAGGGAATGTTTTCTTTTGTGCTGTTCATATCTGATATCAGGGTTGGAATATATGTGTCATACTCTCATATTGAAAGACTTAAAATAATCATAACACAGTCTTCATTAACGTGGTATAGAGCACATATTATAGCATCTACCCACCTATTAGGACAGACATTAGTTGACATTTGGCTGTTATCCAGAGGAACTTAACACGTTACTTAATGAATAGCTGGATACAAATATTTAGAGGCAATAAAATTATCCCAGAAATGAGGTAGAACAGGTAGTACAGAGACACAGGGATATTTTACTTACCCTTAAAGGTTGCGATTAATAGCTCTGCTTAGAAAATTCAGATTAGAGTTCATTGCAATGTTCCATAAAGTAAAAATATTTATTTATTCATTTACTTTTATTTAGCCAGGAAGTCTTGCTGAGATCAGATGTCTTTTACAGAGGAGATCTAGACACAATAGCAGCCATACAAATTGAAAACATTAAAAATGCAACAAATACAACATAAAAGATCTACAAAATGATGCGCAATATACTAATACCCACAACACAAAATGCCCCCAAATGCCTCCTTCACAGCGTCCTTATGATAGAATGTAGGATATAAACATGTTTAAGTTTAGGTCCTTCTGCACATTATTCCAGCTCCAAGATGTGTAGTAAGAAAAGGCTGTTTCTCCCAATTTAGCATAGACGGTATAAAAAATGGACATATCCATGTGACATCTCCCATTGGTTCATGATCTCCTGTTTTGAAACCTAGAGTTGTGCATAGGGGCAGTCACTGTCTTGGTTTCTGAAAACTTGAAGTCACAAAAGGATGATGTGCTTACTAACTTGTTTAGCAAGAGGAATCTATAGACTGCCTGGATGCACCCAACAGACATAGATACCTGCTAATAAAAGCTGACATGTATACAAAATAATACCAGACTTTCACTCACCAAAACTGGAGTTGAGATGATTCAAAAGGCCCCAAAAACACAAATACATTTGTAGTCCTGCCCATTATAATGCAAAATGTAAGCCTGAATAAAATTTAAATAGGAGAGCTGTATTAAAAAGTTATCATAAAGTGGGAAGCTCTCCATAGAAACTAAAATCTTTTTTTTGTACCAAACTCTAACGCTAGTTTTGGCTGCTTCTTTGTCAGAAGGGGTCAACACAGCAGGAAGCGCCAAGTTTGATTTGTTGAGTTTTACGCCCAATGCCCCGACGCAAACCCAACTCAAACTCAAGTGATTTGCAAACCCAAAAGTCTCCAGATGGAATCAAATCAGCGACCTTTCGCAAGAAAATGTGTTAACCACTACACTATTCTGCTCTAAAGTTAGAAAATTGAAAATTGAAGTCTACGGAGGACGCCTCAAATCGGCGATTTGAAGAACTGCATGTTTTGTCACTTCATTTTTCAGCTCAGAAAGTTGCTGCTTGATTTTAAATAAACTTTTTCATGACTAAATTTAAAAAAATAGAAATACACTGCTAACATTATATAGGAAAAATAGATTTTTAGTTTCCCATGTAAGGGTCTGACCACTAAAATACATCCTATTTTGATCCACCACATCTCTAAATAAGACTTTGAAATAATGTGGAATCTGTTTCAAATATTCGTCAGATTGCTTTTCATTCCAGGATTATTGAAAATGATGAGGATAACAAAAACTATGTATCTAGATTTTAATGAACGTGACCTGTTTGTCCCTGGCAG
Source organism: Heterochromis multidens (assembly GCA_015108495.1). Lineage (NCBI taxonomy): Eukaryota > Metazoa > Chordata > Actinopteri > Cichliformes > Cichlidae > Heterochromis > Heterochromis multidens. The sequence continues at coordinate 15,597 of VUQS01058275.1, read as the reverse complement.
TATTTCACTTGCTGAAAATCTTGGAAAAATTTAGGATTTGTATCCTGTGTTTGGTTCCTGTCTTGGTCAAAATCACACACTGAAGTTGTCCTGAATAATTTTCTGGTCAGGAATACTCCTTGCAAAATGATTTCCCACTTATGAGAGGGAAACATGACAGAGCACAAGACGATAACAAGTTGTGTGTGTCAGTGGTAAATTTCTGTCCAAGCCGAACAGAGTCCAAAATGTGTGTTTAAACCAGCTGTTTACATCTGCATTCAGGATATAACCTTTTTTTTTATATTTGGTCATCACATTTCTATAACGACTGAATAATTACAGACACATTTCAGATTGAGAAAGCCATTAGTCTGTCTAACTACTTGATATCCATGCGTTTCTCTCTCACGTCTCACAGGATGATCCATTCTCAGCACTTGACATCCACCTCAGTGATCATTTGATGCAGGAAGGAATCCTCAAATTTCTACAGGATGATAAACGAACTGTGGTTCTCGTCACCCACAAACTGCAATATCTTATACATGCAGACTGGGTAGGACCTTCTATTTTAAGGAACATACACAGTGATTTCATAACTTCAGTGAGTTTCTTTTCAAGCCTTAATTTCTCCTTAGCATCTATTTCAGTATTATATTGTGTGTTTTCTCCAGATAATAGCAATGAAGGATGGGACAGTACTGCGAGAGGGAACTCTAAAGGACATTCAGACTCATGACGTTGAACTTTATGACCACTGGAAAACCCTGATGAACAGGCAGGATCAGGAGCTGGAGAAGGTAACGCATAAACCTGCAGCAGCCTAACTGTATATTAAAGTTTTATTTCTACTGTAATGTTTCTCTTATTATATCCACTCTGTCTGTTTGTAGGACATACAGCAGGACAGTCAAACAACACTTGAGAGGAAGACACTGAGGAGAGCTTTCTACTCCAGAGAGGCCAAGAACCAAATAGATGATGAAGATGAAGGTGACAGATTCCTTTTTAGTGTAACTGGTTGAGACATGTTTGTTCAGAGTTCCCTTTGCTGAGAAAACCCCTTCATTACAAAGAATTTGACTATTTAATCCTCTGAGATCGTTCTTCTTAGGTCTCAGGCACACGGGCCTTGAGACCAGTCCCTGACTGGTTGGCAAGTGGTTGCTGGAGGTTGCTGGCAGCCAATACGAGTCATCAGTCATAAAGAGGGTGCTGCACCAAAAACCTCCTTGTGATTGCTCTGGTCACCCAGATCATTTCACTGAATTAGAATCGCCATGTCAGGTCTCCACCTTCTCATAAAGAGTATCTTATTTGGTCCATCTGATATATTTACAGTACCTTCTCAGTCCAGATATTGTATGTTGGGAGGAGTCATTTAACCCTCCTGCTGATGCCCTTCAGTGTCATAACCAATAGTGCCACATTGGGGTCCATTGTGAAACTTCCTCCCTCTAAAATATTCAAAGTCTAGGACCTGACCAAAATATGTGAGTACTTTTACCAGTATGTATACCAGGCACTCACTGTGAGGTTAACTGTACTAACAGCCTGTTCAAAACCTCTTTGCTCCAGGTTTGGTGAGTGAATTTCTAGAATTTTTTTTTTTTTGTATGTAACATAACACTAATTAGCAGGCATCTGTTTCTGTGCGAGGAGCCTGTACAGTCAATGGATGCACTGTGTTAGTCAAGTTAGTGGCATTAGCTAATAACACAGCACCCAAATTGGCGTCTGCCAGCCAGTGCGTAACAACATGGTGGCTGCATCTATCTTCACAAGCTGTAATGAAAACCCTCAGCTACTTTATCTCAACATAAAAATATAATCTCCTAAATGTGATTTTATTCTAACAGAAGAAGAAGCAGAGGAGGAAGATGATGATAACTTTTCCACAACCACCAATAGAAGATCAAAGATCCCATGGAAGGTAATCCATTCATCTGCACAGAAACATTTTCTCCTGATTTAAAGTGGCGTTAGCAACAACATTAGCTGTTACAAAAGAAAAATAACTAACCTGAGCTGCTAACTACAGCTGTCTGCCTGTAGTTGGGTCTACCTTTCTACCTTTTGTTTTAGTGGACTAACATCAGTATAAGTACGACCAACCAAATAACCAGTGACTCGGTCTGTATGTCATTAACTGATCAATCACTCACTACTGCTTCATATTTATTATGATAAATGCTGCTCCTTCACGTCCTCAGGTGTGCTGGTGTTACCTGTCTTCTGGGGGTTTCCTCATGGTCTTCCTCATGGTTTCCTCTAAACTCCTCAAACACTCCGTCATTGTTGCCATTGATTACTGGTTGGCTAACTGGACGTCCTCCAAAAACAGCAGCAACACCACAATGCCAACGCCAACTGTGGAGGCTGAGGTATAATATGTTGTATTTGGCAGGGGGTTTTACTGGGATTTTAATGTGTTAATTGATTAAAATCACTAGAAACTTTATCTGCTATTGACTCTTATCTTCCTGAGAGCATAATACGGGAAAATGAATAAGAAGTCCTTTAAAATAAAATGTGAATTTTATCAGAATGACATAAAAACAACATGTTAATATTGAGGCTCAAAATGCAGAGATCAGAAACCAGTTGGTGACATCACAGTGGCCATGTCTATATTTTTGATACAGTTTATGATGATAATAGTTTCTGAAATATTGCTCTTGTTTTTCCATTGTGTGATTTTTGTGTGTGTGTGACCTGAAACAGGACTCCTACTATCTGTCAGTGTTCATCATCTTGTGTGCGGCTGGAATCACTTTATGCCTCATCACCTCCCTCACTGTGGAGTTTCTGGGTCTTTCTGCAGCTACCAACCTGCACCACAACCTGCTCAACAAGATCATTCACGCTCCCATCAGGTATGTAAAAACAACATGTCCAGCATAGACGGGTGTAAAATGGCTGGAAGCTCAGGTCACATTTAATGTTTCGGCAAAGCTTGATCTGCTTTTGTAACCTGTTGGAACTGTTTTTGATTTCTAAAGGCTCAATCTGCCTACCTGCAATCCTGTACTTAAATCTGACCGCCTTGAGGCATACACCAGTGCGTTATGGTTTGACTTACCCTTTCAGAATTTTTAAAAGTACTTTTTAAGAGTAACAATCACTCCTGGAGATGCTTACCAAGCAAACTGTGCTCCCTTTCAACTTGGGACAATGGGATATTCTTTAGGGCAAAAATTATATTTTTGTATTAATAAACACAATATTCCTAAACTCAATCGGGTGCTTTCATTTTTACCTTAGTCTTTATTTTAATATGCATGTGTTTACTTTTTTTTTTTTTTATTTTAAATCGCTAATAACCTGTACTAGTTTTTTGCACTGAAGCGAGAGTGGGACCCTGAGGGTGAAGCTGTGCATTTGCTGGTTAATTAGCATTGCTAAGTCTGACAAGATACTTGATATGTGGCTTAATCTGCTTTTGATACGTTTCAAAATTCTCTGATCACACATAAACTTATTTTAAACTCTGATAAAAACTAAGTGAATGATATTTACAAGCTCCACTTAAAGTATCCAGCTTACAGTCTGTATTCAAACCCTTCATGGGCATAAAATTGAAATTGTTGCTTGTTATAAATACTTAGGACTCTGGCTAGATGCTAGACTCACTTTAAAAACCATGTGGAACACCTTTCAGGAAAATGAAAGCTGAAAATTGGATTTTTATATAGAAACAAATCTTGTTTCTCATTCACAAGTTGTAGGATCATTGCTTACCTCTTCTCCTCAATTGAATTTAAACACAGTACTTACAATGTCAGGTCGCAGGACACTAACATTAGCTGTACCTCTTGTTCACACTGAACTTGGAAAAACTGAATTTAAATACTTTGCTGCCTATGAATGGAACGAGCTAAAAAACAAAAAACTGTAAAGCTGTATTCTCTGATTTCACTGGAACATTTTAAATGGTTTTACTTGTCCATCTGGAACTGCTCTCGCGCATGTTTTTCTTAATTTGTGATCATGTATAATGTGTCCTTTTATTATGAAGCTGTCTGTTTCAATTTTTGCATGTTTTTTGTACACAAGTCTCTTGAAAAAGAGATCTCCTGTTTAAGATCTACCTGTTTAAATAAAGGATTTAATAATAATAAATCTTTTTAAAAAATCTTCTTAAATCTGCTAGAGTTTAGATCCAGCGCCCATCCTGTTGTATACTAGGGTGTTCATGGCTTTTGTATTGTTTCCAGTCTACAATATCTACCCTCACCTATGGCTGTGGGAAGTGACTAAAATAATAAGACTAGCACTACAAGCAGCAGAAATGAGCTTTTTCTGAGGGGTGTATGGAATCATCATAGTTTAAAATTCTGTCTTGGACACCTGGAAGGTGTTTTGGGCACGTCAGACTTGCAGGAGACCCCAGGGCAGAGCCAGGACACGCTGGACAGATTATCTCTCGGCTGCCTTGGGAATACCTCGATGTCCTCTTGGAAGAGCTGGAGGTGGTTATGGGTACTGCATTAGCATTTCTCCACATCACCTGTGTAAATAGTAGAAAATGAATGGATGGATGGACCCACTGAACAGTGGTGGCTATTTTTAAGTGTTATTTCTGACTCTGGTGGACTGTCCTTACACATGAGCCCCGTCTCTAAAGAAACTGTTGAGTTTTGTGTATCTGGCTGCACTTGTTCTGCCGTTCTGTGCTCATCCTCGGTCTCCGTACCTGCTGACGGCATTTTCTGTTGCTCTTTCTGTTGTCTCCCTCTCCCTCTCTTTTTTCAGGGACAGGAAAAGTGGATTACATAACTTTTTATTTAAATGTCAGAGCTGGAAAAAAACACTCTCCAGATTTTTATTAAACACGTGTAACCTTTCTCCTCAGGTTCTTTGACATCACTCCTTTGGGGCAGATCCTCAACAGATTCTCAGCTGATACCAACATCATTGACCAGGTAAACTGATAAATGCTGGACCATTTGCTAGAGAGATAATGGACTAGAGGCCCATGAGAAAGGGTATATTTGGAGGACCAAAGCTGCTCCATGGATAACTCACATTATTTTCTAATTATATTGCTGCACTGAATAGACGTTTTAATTATTATTCCTGGATAGTTGTCAGGGTGAAGTTGTGATTTATTTGTGTTTTGCTAAACTAAAGGGAGGAAGCAAACATGAATGAACTCCCACTTCCTCATCTCCTTTCCTTTTAGCATATTCCTCCAACGCTGGAATCTTTGACGAGATCCACGCTGCTCTGTTTGTCAGCCATCGGGGTCATAGCCTCAATCACTCCTATTTTTCTGGTCGCCTTGGTTCCCCTGGCTGTGGCCTTCTACTTCATTCAGAAGTATTTCCGGGTCGCCTCCAAGTATGTCCACAGTGTATTTTTTGTAGCTACAGCGCATTATTTTTCTGTCTAAACAAATCAGGGAGTTTATTTAGATGCAGTGAGCCGAATCTTCTTGCTGCAGGAAACAGGAAACATCAAGTTGATAATTTATGGGAACATAAATCCTGGATGAAAATCGCTGAGTACACTAGAGGACATCATGCAAATATGATCAAATGTGTAATATGCATGGATACATTTGTGCATAAGAAATTTCATATAAAATGATATGCATATTGCAAAAACACTTTCCCTCAGGGACCTCCAAGACCTCGATGACTCAACACAGCTTCCTCTGCTCTGCCACTTCTCTGAGACTGCAGAAGGTCTCACCACCATAAGAGCATTCAGGTACATGTATATCTTTTATACACTGAAATTTGAAAGTTATGTGTGTTTTCTTTTTTTTTTTTAAATATTGTCCAAAAAAGGTGAAAGACAATTGCTATTAAGAAGAGTTTTCTTTGTGCTCTGTCACGCTCAACTTTGCAAGCTCTCTGCACAAGATGGTTTGTAAACAGAAGAAATCAGCATGCAGGTGATTTTTTTTTTGTATATGCTTCACCTCAGTCTCTTAAAGCTCAAATGCAGATTTAACAGATTCCTCAGATTTAAAAAGTTGTAACAGAAATTACCAGTGGGGGCGACAACTTTGACTGACTAACTGAAAAAAGCAAAAATGACTCTGTCCATGAGGGCTCATTTTTCCACCGCTGCTCATCTGCTCAAACTGCTGCAGAGTCTTTTGAGCTGAGAATCAGTGCTTTGCCCACTGATGTCAAAAGCCTGAAGTTAGTGGGTGTTAGTGTGAAAGGATCTTAACACACATACTAATTTCCTTTTGTCACTTAAAGGACACTTTGTCAACTTGCAGACCTTTTGCAAAGGATGTATTTCAGTCATGCTTTACAGGCATGATCATTTTCTATGTTTTGTGACTTATTTTATTTTACCTCATGTATGCACTGCATTTAAGTTAATGGTCTCAAGTGCTTGAGTTAAAAACAAGTGGACTTCTTTTAAGTTCATCTCATCCAAAAGGCTTTTTCACTTCGGAAGGCACGTTTAAATAAGAGGTAAAACAAGAAGCTTCAAGAACCTAAAAGAAGTCCACTTGCCTTCAACTCAAGTGCTTTAAACTACCATGACCTGGATGACTGAGAAGCTAGACAGACACTGTAAGTCAGTGGTTCTCAGTGGGGTCCAGGACCTCGAAGGTCCACAAAACTCTTAAAGGTTTGTGCTTTGTGCTCTATCATTAAAAATATAAAGATGAGGACCTTTTACAGTAAAACAGTAATATTCTGTCCTTTAGTCACTCCCGTGTTATGTTTGGGCCAATAGAAACTCTGATATGATTGTAGCCAGAGGTGGGAAAGTACATATACTTTGTTACTGTACTTAAGTAGAGTTTTCAGGTATCTGTACTTTACTTGACTCTTTATTTTTCACCTTTTTACCCCTCAGCCGTAAAAGGCTGATGGGGTATTGTCATCACCCCGCTGGGCTGGCGGGCGGCGTGGACATCCAACTTTGTGAACACGATAATTCGAGAACGAGTCGACGTAGGATTTTCAAATTTATACCATAGGTGCATCGACTAGGAGGCTGAGGGGTAGCACTAGTGGCTGTCAGTATTTTTACTTTTACTGCCTATATTTTAACACAAATATCTTGACTTTCGACTCCTTACATTTTCAATACATGCTTGTTACTTTAGTTTTACCACATTTGAGGGGTTTTACTTATTATTTTGCGTGTTTGCACGCCTTCCCAACATCAATCCAATTTCAACCTAAATAGAGGGAACTGTAACACACAAACACATAATCCTATCAGTGTGTCCATCATCAGTGCTTATCACACATGACTGATGTAAAAGACATAGAGATGAAAGAGGTAAAGCAAAGCTGTATCACGCCTCCACAAAGACAGGGAAAAGTGCGATTAGCAGCAACATGACAGAAAATCAACACATTGGTCAGTTATCTTTGCACAAAAACAGCTCATAGAAAGAACTACTTTTTACTTTAATACTTAGAGCACATTTCAGAGAACTTTTTCAGCTTTACTTGAATAAGAAAGTTGAATCGGTACATCAGCTTCTCCCAGAGTCTTTTTGAAAACGAGTATCTGTACTTCTGCTTAAGCGAAGAATGCGTGTGTGTTTGCCACCTCTAATTGTGACGCAAGTTTTTCCGCTTCTTCATTCATTCCCTCATATCCATCCTAATAGTTTCTGCAATCTCCCTCCAGGAATTTTCTGATACCTGCGAGTCCTTATATTGAGGGAATTGTTATTTTTCTCTTACTGATCCAATCAAAAACGACGGCGGAAAAGCAGCCGGAAATACATCGGAGGAATTGATGGTTCTGAACAGGCCAATCACAATAGCTGTGGACTGCCTCAGTGCACATCGTAGTTTACAGCATACCTATGGCACATATTTAACACAGAAGTATAAATCCCCTGTCAGGGTGCAACAAAGTGTCTCTGCTGTGGTGCAGCTCAGCTTCATATCCAGCTCGCAACCTGGCGAGCGTGGACAAGTGGTGCTAAGTCTGAACCAGCTCAGTCTGTGTTGCAGCTATACTGTCGTTACAGGGCGGTAGCAGGAGAAGTATCTTCTTGTATTTCTGTCTTCAGCCTCGTTCCCATCACCCGGATAATCCAACATTAAGCAGCTCTCACGCTTTTTTTCTCCTCTCTTCCCTGAGGACTTCCTCTTTCTAACACACACAAATATACAAACACTGAAGGACTCTCACACACACACACACACACACACGCAGAAACAGTGAATCTGGTGTTGAGACAGATTCTTGGCAATCGTGGGATAGTTCTCATTATCATAACCACTGGTCTGGTTTGGATGGCAGTGATTTACTACTGAATACAAACAAAGATAAAACTTTGAGATGCAACAGGCTGAACTACAGTCGAGCTGCTTTACTCTCTTAATTGAAAAATTGTTTACTTCTCTTACTTCCTGTTTGCATTTTGTTTGTTATTTGTACTCCCTTTGTGAGTTTATTTGCTGTGTTTAGTATTGAGGATTGAGGGACAGTGATGTCAGCTGGTGATCAAAAGCCACAGGCAGGAGAAAGGAGGACACCAGCAATACAACACACGGGTGAAGCAGTTAAAGAACTGATGTGTCTTGTGTGTGATTAAATGTTTGCTGCAGACATGAGGCTCGTTTTAAACAGCGCATGCTGGAGCTGACGGACACCAATAACACAGCATACCTGTTTCTGTCTGCTGCCAACCGCTGGCTGGAGGTTAGAACGGTGAGAAACTCTTTTATCGGTCTTAGAAGCAAACTAATTACGCAGTCGGTGGCTCAAGAAAGTGTTTAATTAATTGAATATAAAAGAGAGAAGATCTGAAATGTCAGCTTTTGTCTATTGTCATTTTTATATGATTATGTTGTGTCATTGATATTTTGCTTCTTAATGTCTCTGCAGGACTATCTTGGAGCAGTGATAGTACTGACGGCAGCGGCGGCCTCAATATGGAGTTTCCGTTACGGTCTTCCTTCTGGAGGTCTGGTGGGCCTAGGCCTGACCTACGCCCTCACTGTGCGTTTTCTGTTATTTTTTTTTTTTGTGCTATCACACTCTTTTACTGTTCATTCAGTCAGTGAGTTGTCCTCAATTCTTAGCTAGACACTAATTCTAATTTTTGTGTTTTAAAGGACATTGTAGCCAAATCTATTAAATCTATCTGCTCGAAATGCCCAGTTTCAGAAAGTTTTTTTTTTTTTTTTTTTTTTTTTTATTTTTATTTTTTTT
>VUQS01058270.1:0-10196 GCA_015108495.1 Heterochromis multidens | reverse complement strand
GTCACACACACACACACACTCACTCACACAGTCACACACTCACTCACTCACACAGTCACACACTCACACAGTCACACACTCACTCACACTCACTCACACACTCACTACACACACACACACACACACACACACATATATATATATAAATAAAATATTTCTCTTAAAGTTATTTCTTTAAAGGATATTTTTATTAGTATCGAATTATTCCTTTGAACAAATAATGTAGCTGGTAATGTCTTACTGTGTGTGTATATATATATATATTTTTTATTTTTTATTTTTTTTCTGTGATCTCACTTAAGATTTGAGTGGGTATGTTTGTTCAGAACCTTTATGTTTTGTCTCATAATGGCGTTTCACATTGGCTTTTTTAATAAGTGCCACGGTTTCTAAACATATGAGACTGGTTTAGTGCTCCCAGTGAAGTATGAACAAAAATGAGTCTGTCCATTCCAGATTAAATGCTCTATTTTCGCTATCCGCTTTTCTTTTTTTGGACAGCGCCTTTTGTTCCTTATTTTTCTATCCCTTTCTCTGTCTCACCCGTCTGTATCGCTCCCTTTGTTTGTTTTTTTTCTACATGTATCGCTGTCTTTCTTTTTCTTCCTACCGTCTTTGCCTCTTAACTCTTATCTATCAGCACTGTGGAGTTGCAGTGTTTGCCGCCTGGAATGTACAGATTTGATTGACTGAGTGGTATCACGTGGTATGGCTTAACTCGCATGTAATTGGTCTGTGCGTTTCCTCAGTGACGAAACCACTACCGCAAAGACGATAAAAGCTACGCCGGTTAAAATCTAAGCGACCCGCCAGGTGTTAAATCATAACCTGTTTTGGCTGTATTTCCGGGTCCGTATGGGACAGCTTCTGGGTCCGGACCCGGACCACGGTCCACCTGTTAGTGACCTCTGTGCTAGAGAGAAAGGAAACCTGGACAACAACTCATTGACTGCTTGCTCCATAAGTATGTAGGCATAAAAGACTCCATTAATTCAATTCAATTCAATTCAATATTATTTATATAGCGCCAAATCACAACAACAGTCGCCTCAAGGCACTTTATATTGTAAGGTAAAGACCCTACAATAATACAGAGAGAAGAGAAAACCCCAACAATCAGATAATCCCCTATGAGCAAGCACTTGGCAACAGTGGGAAGGAAAAACTCCCTTTTAACAGGAAGAAACCTCCAGCATAACCAGGCTCAGGGAGGGGCAGCCATCCGCCGCGACCGGTTGGGGTTGAGGGGAGGAAGACATAATGAAAATCAAGCACCATACCTGATTTAAATTTGGCTGCTCTCCCCTTCAAGGTCATCCTCTTGTACACCTCTGGACTTCTTTCAGCACTGCTGCTATTTTCAGATCACTCTGTAAAATTCTATTCTGACCCCTTCCACTTGTGCATCTGTGACTTCAAACTTTTGATTCAAAGACCCCTCTTGATTGTCAATGATCATCACTGGTGATGAGGACACTCATCCCCAAGTCCACTGCTTTTATAAAGATGATGTAAATCTTATAAAATGCATGACAAATGAACACTTTTGTCATTATAAAAACTAACAACTTCAAACAGGACTAAGCAGAGCATTTATTTGGGGCTTTTTAGTACTGCTACTGCATCAGGAACATTTGTGTGTGACTTAAGCAAAATAAACTGTTTCATTTCTAATTGTGATGAAGGAACACAGACTTCACTGTGTGTCATCCAAAGCAATGGGGAAATATTGTCACACACTGAAAACAAGACACCTCCCTTTACGTGTTTCAAATCCTCTTGAGTCAACTGACCTTTAACTTGGCCTTATTCCTTTTTATTTATTTATTTACTTAGAGGTCATAGTGATATTGTCCACTGGCGAATTATAAACTGAGATGCTATCAACCCAACCACACCAGTCCTTCTCCTATCCCATTATGTGATGTCTTCAACACAATTTTACACACTTTACACTTTTGCTAGTAATTTTTGTTGACCTGCACATCTGTATTTGAGGATGCTTTCAAGCTGAGTTCAAAGTAAGGTCACTACAATGTTTTTCTAAAGAATGACACCTGATATTTCAACTGAAGACTTACAACAACAAAGAGAAGTGGTTTTCCTTCCGAAAGATACAATCATTGATAGGCTATTAGACATTTTATTCCAAAACCACATGCAAACTGGTCTGCCCACATTATTTCACCGCATGGGACGTATTGCTGCAAATAGTTTCCAGCCATCACCACAGTATTCTGTGCAGCTTACTTTGTGGAACAAGTGTGGATTTTAATTGCATCCAGGAATAGGGGAGAATAAAGGATGTCAATAGAGTAGCATTAGTTGGTGCCCTCTCCCAAACAAGTAATTTTAGATTACATCAGCTTGTTCCTTTTAATAAATTATTCTATAATCATTTCTCCTTTGGACAAGGCTCACACTAAGCCTGGTGATAATAGGGTGCCATAAGTGAAAGTAGACAAGGATTGAGCTTGTGCAGATAATCAACCCGCTGAGGAAGATGGGAAACTGAAGAAGGAAGAAGCTCCCACCAAATTCTGCACATTAAGCAAACTGTTTTTTTGCGTTTAGATCTCTCTCAATAAGGTAATTTTTCACGTATACATATATTGATAAATATATGCAATATATGCAGTTTTTTGGTTTGTTTTTTGTTTTTAAATAATTAAATATTGTAAGGCAAGGATGATCTTTCTACTAACATTATGACCAGAAAAAGCAAATTGAAACAACATGATTTGGATGAGAAACAAAGGATTGCTCTTCATTGGTTTATCATTTAGCTGAAGGTACTGTGAGATTTAGATTTAATTGATTTGTTGAATGAAATAAAATTAATGCTTTCACTTCTAAAATCACTAGGAGCCAAAAATATGCTTTGAAATACAGAAAAAAAGACATAGAAGCTTTATATTTATTGACATAACACTCAAACAAACCCCAGGCTGAGACGATTTATCTTTCTATATTGTTATAATTAAGACCAAAGCAACTGGCCAGTACTGCTAAAGAATATGCACATTGTAAAATGCTATGCCAGTGCATGTCTTTTAAATTTTGTCCAGTACCTGGCATGACTCATTTCCTGTGAGACCCTCATACTGTACATGTGCCAACCATGTGAATCCACCACTGATAATGCAAACTATTCTATTAAGAAGCAACTAGGAGAGTAAATATATTTAATTTCTATAGCAAAACAAATATCAGAAATAGCAAAAATATGTCATAAATAAAAACTACAAGACCCGAGCATTTAAAATCGAAGATAGCAATATTAAGTACATTGTAATGTAACAATGACTTAAACAACACAATGGTAGTAATTTAAATCAACATCCTTTCTTTAGGACAGTGTTGAACCAGACCCAGATCTAAACATCTATCTAGCTATCTATTTGTCTACCTATATGCACAAACACACACACACACACACGTACAGAAGAGTGAAAAGACAGGAATTTGACCTCTTTGAGGTGTTCACTCCAGATGATATTGTAACAGCTGTATTCATCTCCAGAGTAAATGTGCGAGTGATGCGCTCTTTTGAAGTGTAAAGGGTAGAGCCAAACAGTCTTTGTAGGTCAAAGTAATTACAGAGCAGCCAGAAGAAAAAGGCCAGAGAGGTCAGTTAAAGGTATCTGGTCTGGCTTTAGATTACCTGCTTTGACCCACCACCCCTCAAAGCTTACTGTTAACACCACAGATTTTATATAGCGAAATATATTTACATGTATGTATACAGCCAATGGTTAATAGTCAAAATACTTCTGTGTGTTCTGTGTGGCAAAAGCATATTTTTAACACAATAAAGCTTTAACATGAAGAAGGTGTTTCTAACCAGGGCAGGACTGTTTTAAGTGATTGCAGGGGTACCCCTTTTATAATATTGTAACCTTGCCTTGATACAGAACTCATATATTGACAAAAGCTGCATGTGTTTTAGTCTACCTACCTAATTTGCTTACTTTGTGTTGGTGATTAAAATCACAGTTGTTCTCCACCAGAACAAGCTGTTCCAGAGTGCATCTCGAGAACAGTCTTTTGATTAAACTCACCACTGTAGAAAACACATATTTATTGGTACTATGCAGTCATTTGCATATCATAAAACATTCCTTTCAGCCCTGCTAGCAGTTTTAAAGGCCAACACAACACAACAGAACATTAAATTTACAATATTACAATATTAAAAACATTTCAAAAAGCATATTTTACTAAATTTAAGGAGCTTCATTTTTTATATTTTACTGATTGTTCCAAAAGTCCATGCATTATTTTCCTATGGTGGTATGAACAAAAAATAAATAAATGTAACTGTGTGGGCCTATTTGTCACTTGTCCATGTTCTTGTCTTAATGGAGCTGCTGCTGGTCCACAGCTGTCTTCACAAAGACATTATGATAAAACACTGTAACATGTGTGCCAGCGGCAAGGTCAGTGTGTGGGAAAACATGTCTATCTGTGAGTGAATGTGTGTGATAGTAACAAGCAGCATTTTAGCATGTCCATAAATCATTGTTATATCAATGTTTTCTTATGTATGTACAGAGTTTCTCTCTCCCAACCAAAACAAACAAAACACACCGTGCATATCTCTGTTTCAGCAAACATGACTGCATAAAGAGCCAGCTTTTGTGTGTTGATGGGGATAGCACTGTTGGTCACCAAGATGACATTTGCCACCAGCGTAGCTGAGGTAAGAGTGACTCTCAATCTCCCTTTTTCTGCAGCTCTCTCTGCATGAGAATAAGACCCAGTAAGGCCGAGATAAAAGGGGATGTCACTCAACATCTGAAACAAGGCTGCCCACCTGCTTCAAATACCACACAACCCAACAGCTAATGAGATACCTGGCTGTATTAGCAGAGGGATGCTGGAATACAGTATTTCATTAAGGGTGACTGCTGGTTGGCTGATTCCAGTCCAGCTCTGGCATTGAGCGGTGGCAGGACATGGTTGCAGGACAATGAGGTGATTATCTGTCACTTGATAATGCTGCCAAATACCAGCAATGCCATGTTGATTGAGCTGCTATCAAATGCCAGGATCTGTGGCTCTTGGGAACAGGTGGTAAATGCTTATCGAAGCCTCAAGAGACCTCCTCCATCCCCCAGCCAAATCTTCAGTTGCACATTAACCTTGCTGTAGGCCAGAAATGTCATGGTCTTTTTTATGATCCTTATTTTTTTGTGTAAGCCTTTTTCTTCCTGTGTCTCCTGTATTTCCCCTTTCTGCATCTCACTGTTGGCCATGCAGGTTTTTTCTTGGTCCCTGTTTCAGTTTCAGCTGTTTTAGCTTTATTTTTATGGTTAGTCTGGTTTTCAGTTCTTTACTGATGTTTTACCTTACATTCACCACCCACATTATTGCCTTATTTGAGTTTACCTGTGCTTTATTTTCCCTTTCCTTCATGTGTCTATTTAGTCTAGGTGTTCTCTCTCAGTCTTTGTCAAGTTGTCATCAGGCCCCCTTTTTGTTACTGTTATCATTTGTCCCTTACCAGCATGACAAAAACAGTCTTCTCAGTTCTCAGGTAATTCATGTCAAAGGTATTCCTCTAAATCTCAAAACTTTAACCAAATATTTTAATGGTCATAGAATACAAATTCATATCCATTCTGTGTCTTGTGTTTGACTATGTTCTTTGAAAGTTACTGTAACTACATTGTTTCCAGAACTTTTTCAACCCTGTGCAAAGACAAATCCTGTTTCTGATCACCATATATGCTGGAAGCAAGTAGCAGCTTCCAAAATGTGTTGGCTGACTCTTGCGGAAGCCAGTTTACACTGTTTGATTAACTTGAAAGCACTCACTTAATGCAGCACTTATACCATACTTATATAAATCAAGTGAAGAAAATAACTCTGTGTACTCACACTAAGCACTGTTGCCTTGGCATGCGGCGAGCACACTAGCCAAGCAAACTAGCCAAACATGCTCGGGCATGGTATGGATTACTTCTTGTGAGTACACCCAAAATCTATCTAAAGAAATAATTTGGCAGTTATCTGCAAGCAACTTTCTGCTTCAATGAATTTAAATCATTCCAAATGCCTGTAGGCACTTAAGGCTCACCTTTAGCAACTATATATATCATTTGGGTAAAAGAAAAGTGTTTCAGCACTCAGAAAACAAAAAGGTGACAACACACTGTTGACACAACGATGGCCTAAGTTCAGAAGAGATGAGCAACTAAGCCTGCAGACATGAACAGGTGTTCCAACATTCATGCAGCTCAGTCTTGGACATGACCTTTTAACCTGTTCGCTCAAACCCTTGGGGAGACATAACTAACCTACAGTTTGTTCCATGTGTTAAGGAGCAGTTGTACTCTGTCAGTTTTCTCGGAACTAAACAGTTAAGTACATTTAGACTGAAGCATTAAGTAACTGTAACCAAATACCTTATATTATGTTTTATTTTATATGTTATATTATTTGTTATATTATGTGTTATATTATAACACATAATATAACATATATTTAAACTGAACCAAAACTAACCAATGAAAAATCTGTATATTAATTCTCTACTTTTGTCTACCTGGGAAAAGGCACTGAATTTGTTAAACTGACAAGGTGTCATGAGGTCTCCAAATACTTCAGTAAATCAAGATGTTGAACATGTTATTTGTTTGTATGTGTTGATATAGTATGTTTATTTGAAATTTCAATGGTGGCCTAAAAGCATTTCCTATTTATTAATGGATGGAGGCCTGTGCAGATGTATACTGTGTTGTATTAACCTTTATTTTATAATTCTCATCATCCTGAACTATGAAGAATCCATTGTGTTTGTATAGTAAATATATCATTTTTAAACACTCTCCACATATGTACTGTATCAAAACGTTTCTCTTGAGCTTAGTCACAAATACACACATTAGAACATGAACATGCTCTTGGATGTGTCTGCTCATGGTCAGGTCGAATATTTGGCAGGTTGCTGAAGTGACAGAGTGGTGAATAATAGCTGTTTATGAGAGAGACACATCAGCTCTACAAGTCACAAGCTGTAAATTATTATTGTTATTAGGAAGGCTATAAAGTCTTCATGTGAGGACAGGCTCTGTGAATCTGAAGCATTAGAAGCAAAACCTGTCTTCAGTATGGGATCCTGAGTGTATGTGTGATTTACAGAACAGGTCAGTTGGTGTGCATCAATTCAGGACATTTATAAATACCCATAAACCCTCTCTCTTGGCTCTACATGCCTACAGAGAAGCACCAGTTATTTATGAGAGCAGTTTCTTCTTACCAGTTAAAGTCTGATTTCTCTTTTAAAGGTAGACCTTTTCTGTCTTCACTGGCTTATCACATTTACTTTGTCGTTAATAGTTCACATTTAATTCAGTGATGTGTTGTTGTAACAGTAGCAGTGGCAGCAGAAGGGACATCTAGCAAAAGGGAGAACATTTATGAATCAGAGCTGCATTAGGTAGCAGTTCAAAATGAAAGCATTATTTAAAAAACCACTCTTTGCAGCTTGTCACCATTTGTAAAAAGCACAAGAACTGTTTAAAATTATTCATTATCTTATTTTTTTTTTAATTTGGCTCAGAAAAATCACCATAAAAAGACTAAAGGTTTTATTTCATACCATTTATAATCTCTCTGGTTTATTGGCCTACTGGTTTTGGCATCACACTCTGGCATACGCAATCACCAGTTGCTATGGACGCTTCACAATTAAAAGTGAGTGTGAGCTGAGTGCTGCTAATACTGCTCAAAGTAGCATTAGCATGGCTCTGATCTAGCACATGAAAGTGAAACACGCCAGACTTGCTTCACCCAACTGGGCACATTTACACAGTCTGCACACAATGCTAGCAGAGAATCCCTGCCTTTAAATATGGGGTGGTTGCCATGGATACCGCAGACTCAACACCAATTTCAATTACTCTCCATGTGGCACTGTGTGAAGGCCACGCTACCTCAGAAATCCAACTCAAAGCAGCAGAAATGAAAGCTTTGACCAAACTGACTGTTATTAACTTTATCTTGTCATGCATGAGCTGCATGTATGGCTTTGAATATGGTGAAAAATTAAAGGTATTCCTGGGCTACAAAGGTTTTGGATTTGTCTTAATCAGACACATTGGTAACTCCAGTATCAGTCCATGAGTTACAACAAACCCTCGTACACATTTATTCATGAGAGCTTTGTGCATAAATACAGTCTTATGTACACACTACAACCTCAGAATGCTTCAATAATTCAAAATCAAAAGTTTCTCTGCCTGTGTCTCCTCTCTGTTTTTATCACATATTCCTTTTGCTTGGTTGCTCTCCTGGGAGCAACATGGCAAGGCTGGAGGTTTTCAGTCTGGTTTATTCATTTTCCTCCCTTCCCATCTCAATGTCAGCCTGGATCAAACAGTGACACCTCATCAGTTCCAATTCACCCTACCTGCCATAACCAAAGAGTTGGTGTGGTTGTTTGTGAAAGAACCAGACATATTTATTTTAGTGATCTTATCTTTAGTGTTGACTTTAGTGGAAGTCAACAAAACTACCATAATAGATTTTCAGCATACAGCAAATATATTAATTTGACCCACATGTATAAATTTTGTGGTGATGCAAAAGGGTCACAAAAGCATCTCGGATGGATTTATGTCAGTCCATCAAGTAGATTCTGAGATATTTCACTAGATAAGGGAAAAACCTTGAAGTGCTGCTAGAGCTGCATAAAAAATCAGAGGACCACCAAAGTCAGCATGCTTGATTATCTGCTGATCATGAGTATCTGTACAAAATTATCCCCATCATAGTATTAGTTTGGTTATTTGTTCTAATTGTGTTTTGCCGAGAATTTAATTGGAAACTCAAGGAATTATAGATTTTCATAGAAAGACATAAGATTGGTAAATAGGCCAGTACAGTGACAAATGGACATTTAGATTCATGCTATTCTCTGAGGTGACTCAAACAGAATTTTAATTGTCATTGTCATAATTGTCATCCTTTTTGCCATGTCATGTAATTATTTGTCCAAATAAAGTTCATAGTTGATAGTTGTTAAGGTCATCCAGCTTTTTGATCTCTCAAATGTTACTCATCTAGCAGTAGTAAAAGAGCAAATGGCACAAACAACTGGAGGCTCGGGGGTGTGGTGGGGGGTAGTTACGAACATCTGTACAGGTAAAAGACAAAAAGTCCCTTCTGCCTCAGTTAGCATTAACTGTTCTGTGTGTTGCTGTAAATAAAACTATTTCCTGTCAACAGACCACCACTGTCCTTCAGCTTGTGATGTAAATACCACAGTGGGAAAGCCCTTCAGGGTGGGGTACAGGTATGAAAGTGTGTATACCTATTTCTGTATATATGTAAGTTGGTCTGTGGTTGTGATTGTGTGTTTGCATAAATATGCATAAGAAAGAGAGGCGAAGAAATAAAGCGTGGCGAGACAGAGCCGGCCTTCTGGCTGGGTCAAAGTTCACTGAGCAGCTTGCTCATTACAACCTTTGAGGATGTTGGTTTGCTCAGTTGATGGAAACCTTTGGAAATTCTTCCTTTGCTGACTGGCAGAGGTAAACATTTTTTGTAACCGTCCTCAGGTCAGCTGACAACTTTCAAAATCCCAAATCATAGCAAAATGCCTCCATACTTTAAATATTTTTAAATGAGTAACATTTTTGCGGACTTCATTTTTTTAGCACTGACTCATTTGATACTTTTTATGGATTTCAAATCAATTCAACTCTAGTTTTTTCTTTACATCAGTTTCAGAGCTTGTAAATATAAATTGCTGACTGAAATACCTGATTTGAAATTTGGTGTTAAATGAATTCAGCAGAAGTGATAACTTCCAGGGCTAAAATATTTAGCCACTATGTAAGTGCCAAAAAAGTGTAATTCTTTACATTGCCTCTAAAAGCAGGGTTAAAAATGAATAAAAATGCTTTTTAGGCTACTTTGTCTGATAGTAGGTACTAATTTTTTAGCATAAATGTTGCAATTTGTTGCATTAAGGCAGAGTGCTAAAACACTATAGAATCTGTCAAAAAGCACAAAGTTTACTTACGTTTTTCAGCTTTTCTAGTTCAAAATACTTTTTTTGATACCCAAAAAGCTGAATCTGTTCATCTGGACGTAGCGATTTTTTAGTGGGAGAAACGTTTCGTCACCTTCTGGTAACTTCTTCAGTCTCAGCTGACTGCAGAATTCCCCAACCTTATAAACAGTAC
>VUQS01058269.1:0-10507 GCA_015108495.1 Heterochromis multidens | reverse complement strand
CTAATGTGGCAGCTACTTCCCCTCTCACACCTGTGCCTCCACCCTTGTCTGTCACAGAGACAGGGGTGAGATTGGAGCTAGGAAGACTATGCTCTGGAAAGGCTGCTGGCCCAGATGGTGTGTGTCCAAGGCTACTAAAGGACTGTGCTGCCCAACTGTGTCAACCTCTCCACAGGGTCTTCAACCTGAGTCTACTGGGGGAGGTGGTGGAAAGATGCACACTAAAGATGTTAGAAGCCATCCTGAACAACTCTGATCACCCACTTTATAACATCTTTATGGAACAAAAAACCATCAGTACTGGAAGACTCCTCTCTCTCCGTTGTAAAACGGAGAGATACAGAAAATCATTCGCACCCACAGCCATCAGGCTTTACAATTCTCATATAAATAGCAGATGAGCTGTCAGACAAATGAATTTCTCTCTGGGATCAATAAAGTTATTCGTATTTGTATTCGTATCTTTTATATACGGTCTATGATATTAACCTTGTTTTCGCAGCTGTTTTGAAGGAACTGTAATGAAAGTCAAGCGAGCTCAAAATACATTCTAATACAGTTAAAACAGACCTTTGAGCCAAAGCCTTCATATGTTATGCTTTAGTGGTTCTTTTTTAACATGTTAATTAAATGACAAAAGGCCAAGCAGTGAGCAGTGAACATGTGGATTAGGGGGAGCCACTGAAGGTTTGGGGATCTTGGGGGAGGTTTCCATTTTGACCTCATTTTGGTGATCCCACTCCGATGAGTGCACAAGATTCAAATAAATATTTTATTTCTGCAACTGAGGAATCTGAGTGTGCTCAGCCTACTCACACAGCAGATTAAGGCGAGTCCAGTGACATAATCCACTTTTACTCCATCCATTCTCTTCCGCTTATTCAATTCAGGGTCGCGGGGGGGGCTGGAGCCTATCCCAGCTGCCACAGGGCAAGAGGCAGGGTACACCCTGGACAGATCACCAGTCTATTACAGGGCTAACACAGAGAGACTGACAACCATTCACATTCACACCTATGGGCAATTTAGAATCACCAATTAACCTAACCCCTGTAACTGCATGTCTTTGGACATGCCCGGAGAGAACCCACGCAAACACGGGGAGAACATGCAAACTCCACACAGAAAGGCCCCGGCCAGATGTTGGAGTCGAACCCAGGACCTTCTTCCTGTGAGGCAACAGTGCTAACCACCAAGCCAACCACCAAGCCGTGCTGCCCCACTTTTACTCCACTCACAAAAAAAAAAAACAATCCTCCATGTACAATACAGTACGATATACTTTATTGTACCCTTAGGGAAATTTGTTGTGGACTCAAGTACTGTCACAAAAAAGCTGCCTTCACAGAGTAAGTAGACATTAAAAAAAAGGGAAAAAAGTCTATCTGTAATCACAAACAAGCAAACCAGTCAGCTTAGTAACAACAAATGTGTGGTCCAAATAAGGGCTGGGAGAATAAGATCACATATGGGCCATGGTGTAGCTGTGCCTCAACCAGTCATACAGCCACAGGTGGACCTAACCTGGTCCATGTCATGTTTCACTCACTCTAACTTACAGCTGGAATATTTACCCAACACATTTCTAGTACCTGGTTGGACCTCCTTTTGCCATTTTTTCAAGAAGGTGCTGGAAACATCCCTTGAAAATTTTGGTCCATATTGACATGACAGCATCACACAGTTGCTGCAGATTTGTTGGCTGCACATCCATGATGCAAATCTCCTGTTCCGCCACATCCCAAAGGTGCTCTATTCGATTCATTACTCATTATCATCACCATTCATTATTACTGAAATACTCAGACCAGCCCATCTGGCACCAACAACCATGCCACGTTCTTTCTTCTCATGTGTAAATGTGTTGGGCTTCTACGATGTGATTGGCTGATTAGATATTTGTGTTAATTTAGATAAATCTGACTAATGAACACCTTGCACATGTACCAGCTGTCAGCTAACAGCATTAGAAGAATCATCAATATGACAACATTAATCTGAAAGTAACTTCACAAGCGCCCCTCGGTAGGCTTCCACAAAGCCTGCCAATCAGAAGAAAGTAGGCTTTAATAGAGCTTTAAGAGCCAGGAGCTGTTCAGGAAGAGGCTCAGCTGAGGGGCTGCATAGCAGACACCGTGACAGTATAAATAAGTATTTTGTTTAGTTGTGAATCATGCAGAGAAACTCTAGTGGAGCCCCAGAATAAAAATACACGACTAAAAATAAACACAGTGTATCACTTGTAAACAGTTTTCACAGTGTTTTGAACGCAGTGGGCGTTGTGTTTTTTGAACGCACCCTCGTTTCATTTTCAAGAAGCACAGCCGGGCTTTCTGGTGACGTCTGTGTGGGGAAGTCCAGTGTCGCGGTGCTGCGTTGACCTGAAAACAAGACACAGTCCACTTACACCTTTCTCCTGCACACGGCTCATGACACTTCCATAGAAATCCCAAGTAAGTGTCAAAAAGCGTGGAGAAGCTTCCATTTCCTAAAGCTAGAAAGCTAGTGACCGGCTCCGTCTATTTCCTAGTAGGTCTGCCGTTGGCTGGCTAAGCTGTTAGCTAGCTGCTCGTTTTGTTGCCAGATATAAAAACAAATGTGTATCTTCTTATCTGGTATATTAAGATAGGCATGTCTTGTCTATGAGTAAGCACACCACTTGTGTCATACTGCCACAAAACCTCTATGAGAGCGTTTTTCCTGCTATAATATCGAGCTGACATTAGCCTAGCAGGCGTTCCAGTATGTAGCCCTGCCCCTGTGTTTGATCGCTGTATGTAGAAATCCAAAGAGCGCAGTCACTTAATAACCTGAAAGGCTGTGCTCTGCTTCTGTGACTCAAACATTATGTGTACACTCCGGTACAGGCTGTGTTAACAACAATGGAGAAACCTCCCTTCAGGCAGAACCAGAACTGCGGAGACTGGGAGCTGAAAGAGAGGCTGGGCATGGGAGGCTTTGCCCATGTTTATCTCTACCAACACAACGTGAGTGTCCAACCAGGAGAACTGCTGACGCTAAACTTCACTTAGGATGGAGGATATGGGGGTTGGGAATGGAAATGGCTTGTTTTGAAGTACACACAAACTTATTTTACTTCTGTGTATTTGTATAGTAATGGGATGTCTGCTGTCTGTTTTGCAGCAAACAAATGAAAAACTAGCTATAAAATTGTGCCGCCTGGAGCTGACACCAAGGAATAAGGACAGATGGAGCAGAGAGATCCAGATCATGAAAAAGTTGGTATTTCTTTTGATTGATTTTCCTTTAAATCACCATCACACCATAGGCTTGTACTTCAGACGTGTCAGCGTCAGCATGGTGGCTCTCTAATTACCTCACTTTAATACACATCACATTAAGTCGTGACTACTCAGCCTCACCTGCCCAGTGTGTGGGACAGGCTTTCGTTGCCCAGATGGGCCTTATGAGCAATCTCCAGACAGATCCAATGCAGTGATTTTCTATACAGTTTTTACTTTATCACTCTGTAGTTGGTGACTTTTATTTCTAAAGCACACTTTAGAGCTCTGAAAATGTAAAAACATTTTTTCATAGCATACTCAGGGTGTTCAGGACTGTCACAGCCCCACAGTCTGATGACGCAGACATGGAAATCACTTTTTGTGTCCACATTAAATTGAATTACAGACTAATCTGTGTTCTAGTAGCTGCAATTCCACCAGTGTAAAACAGACATACCAGGAGATTAGCACAAATGCATACATGCAATTTTCTGTGACACAGCAGTTTTTTCTGCTGTAACAGCTGGGGTGCTTTCGGTGGTTTCAGTAAAGTACAGCTCAGCAAGTTGCATACTAAAAAACCATTCGTACAGCAGCAGAGAATAATTATATCATACTGAAAATGCTAAAATTATTGAAGATGTTGTGCTATAAGCTGATTCTCAAACTGAAACTCCAGGTTATATGTTCCGCATTAGTTACCATGGTGATCTAATCAGGTAAAAAGAGAGCCACCTTCGTGACACTGAAAGCTCAACACACCCCACTAACCCATTAATCTCACTTCGTAGCCTGGACTTCAGAGCTGGTTATGTTCAGAGTTTTGGTTTCAAATTGACTGTAAGCGCCACATTTTCTTTGATTCCTTTAACTGCAGTATGCTCCAAGTGTGATAGAGATTCTCTGCTGAAGGAGTATGTTTTTTTTATATGAAACCTGCTAAGCTGGTTTTTAGTAACACTGTAGAATTGAAGGTGTGCAGTATTTACAGCAGCTCAAACTGTGCATCACAGGAATTTACATGTATACAAGTACATATTTTTATGTTTGATCCTCATCTGCTCCAAAGTCTGTTTACACTGAGGGAATTATATCTAACAGAGCAAAAGACAGGAGGCTAGAGGTGGCAGAACTGAAGTTGCTAAGATTTTTGCTGGAAGTGACCAGAATGGACAGGATTAGAATTGAGTACATCAGAGGGACAGCTCAGGCTGAGAGGTATGCAGACAAAGTTAGAGATAAAAGGCTGAGATGGTTTGGACATGTGCAGAGGAGGGAGAGTGGATATACTGGACAAAGGATGTTGAAGATAGAGCTGCCAGGCAGAAGGAAAAGAGGAAGACCTCCGAGGAGGTTTATTGATGTAATGAAGGAAGATATGCCGAGGGTTGGTGTGACAGAAAAAGATGAAAGGGATATGGTGAGAGGGAGGCAGATGATCCGCTGGGTTGATCCCTAAAGGGAGCAACCGAAGGAAGAAGAGTGCAGATAAAAAAAATTAGTAAGTCTGCTTTTAGGATTTTTATTACCAAGAATATTAAATCAGTAGAAATATCCACTTTGATCTGGCAACAAACAAAAGTGATGTAGCCCTCATCCTGCATCTTCCTGAAGATAATGTCCTTATACTACCCTAACCATAGCTCTGTAGCTAGCCACCAGGTAGCACATTATTATGTGTCAACTAGCCCAACTTTGCTAACCCTCCAAATGTCACTGATGTTTAGTTTTCTGTCTTTGTTTCCATACAGAGTTACAGCAGTGCTGTATGTTTTTGTTTAGATCTGTGAGAACATGTTCTGTCATCCTCTGTTTCATGGATACCTGGATGTTAAGCTTTATCTTAACACCTGGGAGAACAGCCCCACTGATCATTCTGTTAAAGCTGAAAGATTTTAGACTGTTTTTAACTCTTAGTGGTGCCTCAGTGTTTGATTGCTTTTGGGAGCTGAAGGATTTTTTTGGAAAATGGCAAGTGCCGAATGATATTACACTTAACAAGCAGGCACAAAGTGTGAATAGATGAAATGTAGTTTGCGGTAGTGCTTCCTTTCCTTGTCGTACTCGAGGGCCTCATAAAATGGTCTTCTGTGAGAACTCTTGAGTTTATACAGTGTGATCTTCTTCACAGTTATTGGTAGTTATTAATCACTTTATAAAACCCACAGGCATGCAAATGAAATAAAGAGTTGCTCTGTTATGCTGACACTGGATGACTGTGCAGAAATCTGTCTGGCTGACTTTAAACAGTAATGCAGTTACTACTCTTCCATCTCTCTCATTCAGGTTAAATCATATCAATGTTGTGACAGCCCAGGATGTCCCAGAGGAAGTGACGCACATAGCCTTAAATGATCTTCCACTGCTGGCCATGGAGTACTGCTCTAGAGGAGACCTGAGGAAGGTGAGGGGGTTCATTCAGACAGGATTAATGTTATGTGGAGAGTTTAGAAATCAGGAAAAACATGCAGCAGAACTCGCTTGAGAGCTGTCACATTTTCAGTCCAGTGATTGTTTTGTGGACAATCATTGGTACACAACAAACAGGAGCTTTTAATAGGAAATTCAGCATGCTTTCAGTGGCTCCCATGTGACAAAATGTGAATAAATTCAAGCTAAAAATAAGGATCAAAAGACAATTGTGTTATCTGTCTGCAGTGCTGAGGTGCTCTCATGACAACATTTTTTGCTATTGGTTTCCTGATACGCTTGTATGTCTGTGTATTGTTGACACCAGATTGGCACAAATGCTTTCACCTAAAAGCAAAACTGAATAAAAAGAACACTGGAGAAAGGACTGGATTTAAGTCACTGACCAGGGTTGTATTTCACTAGTAGGAACCACAACTCCAAATGCTATTTAATAACATTTAATGATAATGAAGATGACAGATGAATGAGAAGAAAAATACTGCAACTCTCATAGGATTTCTTTTTCTTATTTACAGGTGCTGAGCAGACCTGAAAACTGCTGCGGTCTGAAAGAGAGTGAAGTGCTTTCATTACTCAATGATGTTGGTATGTACATTGTTCACTTCATTCATTCAGACATGTCTTCTTTTAACATGTGTCATTAACTCTAATTAACTCTGACTTCTGCTCCAGGATCTGGTATCCAGTATCTGCATGAAAACAAGATCATACACAGAGACCTTAAACCGGAAAACATAGTGCTGCAAGACATCAGTGGGAAGGTAAACCAGCTACTCATTGGTTTTGTGCCTGCTCTGTTTGATGAGGACGACTTCTCCTTTTGGCTGCTCCCTTTAGGGGTCACCACTGCCTCCATCTCACCCTATCCCTAGCATCCTCTTCTGTCACACCAACCCTCTGCATGTCCTCCTTCACTACATCCATAAATCTCCTCTGTTGTCTTCCTCTTTTCCTCCTCCCTGCCAGCTCCATTTTTAACATCCTTTGTCCAATATATTCCACTGTCCCTCCTCTGCACATGTCCAAACCATCTCAGCCTTTTCTCTCTAACGTTTTCTCCAAACTGCTCAACCTGAGTTGTCCCTCTGATGTACTAATTTCTAATCTTGTCCATTCTGGTCACTCCCAATAAAAATCTTAACATCTTCAACTCTGCCACCTCCAGCTCATCTTCCTGTCTTTTTGTTAGTGCCACCATCTCCTAACCATACATCATAGCTGGTCTCACTACCATCTTGTAAACCTTCACTTTCACTCTTGCTGCTGTCCTTCTGTCACAAATCACCCCTGACACTCATCTACACCCACTCCACCCTGCCTGCACTACCTCTCTTATGCTCTGTCCGTTGCTTTGGATGGTTGACCCCAGGTACTTAAACTTATCTACCTTCACTACCTCTGCTACTTGCATGTTCACCTTTTTACCAGTCTCCCTCTCATTCACACTGCCTGCTCTGTTTAACTGCTCATCTTAAAGAAACTGTTTTTTTTTTTTTCTGCAGTTGGTCCACAAGATTATTGACTTGGGATATGCTAAAGACCTGGACCAGGGCAGTCTGTGCACTTCATTCGTTGGCACGCTTCAGTACCTGGTAAACACTTGTTCAAGCAAATATTTATTTTTGATGTTGGATGGTATGTGCTATGTTTTATAATGATTATAGATTTTACATCCTTGACTTTACTTCCTGCCTTTGTGAAATGATTAAATATGTAGAAATTATATAACTGAAAATCATCTACAGTGTTGAACAGGGTCATTATTATGAAAAATCAGTCTGTGCTTCTCACCTCACCCCCTTAGAATCAGCTTTATTTCTACAATAACTTCAGTATATTGATCTTGAAACCCTCTATAATTCAGTCTCTTCTGCTTGCTGAAAGGATTGTGAAAATATTCTTCAGGACCAAAAGTTCTTTAATCAATATGATCTGTCCAAACATCTGAGCACCAGTGTTGTTTCTCCAGTTCACAGCCGTAGGCTACGTTCAGGAGTGCTAAAATATGACCATATTAGTAAATGATTTTGACTTAAAAGAGATCATGGCTAGAAGATGACCCTGGCATCAAAATGTAGATAAAAAGTAGACCTTTCATATGCTATAACTTGTTTTGACCAGCTACCTGGTGATCCCACATTGAAAGTTTATTTGAAATGCATTTTTTGAAATTTTCTCCAGTGAATTATCAGAACAGATGAAACTTCCAGGGTACTAATGCTTGTTTCTGTTCCTCTATGACATAGATGTTTAAATTGGTACAGTTATGCTATTGAAACTATCATATTTCCCATGATACTGATGCTCAAAGGTGGCAATGGAAAAAAAAGTCTTGTTGAACAAAAGCAAGATTTTGGCTTTAGATTGTGACACTTGAATCGGATGTTAAACTGGTATGGTTGCAATTTTTTAACAGAGCTTAAATGTGTTTTTCAGCTCTGAAAATGTCCTGTTTTTTTAAGATGTTATGAGGACTCAAAAACTAAAAATGTATAAAGAGGGCCTGTAACTCTGAAAAAAATATTGATAGTATAGATGGAAGGTAACACGCTGGATGTCTTAATTAAATATCTGAAAATTATTTTACAAAAAAATCAGCTGATTTGCAGGAGGTCAGGTGAAAACTTATTCTCAGGGTTCCGCTACAGTTCACCTGGGTGAGTGGGTGACCCACATGCCGAAGGCTATTGCAGGGCCCTGGGTTTGAGTTTGCCCCAAACCATTTCCTTCTTATCATTCCCTACTTTCCTGTCTACTCTCTCTGCTTTACTGTCAAATAAAGGATGAAAATGCCAAAAATAAGTCTTTAAAAAAGTCAGTTGCTGTTTTATGTCAAAGATGAAACCCTTTTTTGGTTTTTGTTTCTCTGCAGGCTCCTGAACTCTTTGAGAATAAACCGTACACTGTGACTGTGGACTATTGGAGTTTTGGCACAATGATTTTTGAATGCAGTTGTGGTTTCCGTCCATTCCTGCACAACCTGCAACCCGTGCAGTGGTAAGTTGATCTTAGTCTGTGTCAGCCATGTATGCACTACTGGAAATACTCTCTTAGACGAGCCGGCCTTCTACACACTCTGAGTAGAGTGTGTAGAAGGCCGGCTGCCAGGACTGTTACCTGCTCTATTCTCACATCAGTGCACTCAGACATAACAGATTTTGTTCTGCGTCAGACGTTTATGCTCTCATTCGGCTGAGGACAATTGAAAACTGCATCTTCTAAAACTAATATGTCATTATTGAAGTTTTTGTATTGAAAGAATTTTAAGTTTTTTAAATAAGCAGTATTAAAATTTGATATCGATCTTTTCTGATCTTGTCTCTTCTGATCCACAGGGCCAGCAAAGTGAGGAATAAAGGTCCTAAAGACATCATGGCAGTAGAGGAACTGAATGGAGAAGTCAGGTTCTCCACACATCTCCCCTATCCGAACAATCTCAGCAGGTCAGCTGAAATCATTTTAACCAAACATTTATTTCTTTTATTGATTTGTTTCTCTCCTCTGAGAACAAATTAATTTCTTCACGGTGTTGAAGTTGTGCTCTTGTAATTAAAATGAAAAGCAAAATAGCCCCGAGCATGAGAACTGTGGTTGCTGTTAATTACTCTCCCTGAAGACCTGTTTTAAATGTTTTAACCGCTGTTGTATAGGACGCTGTTGGAGCCGATGGAGGCGCTGCTTCAGCTGATGTTAAAGTGGGATCCAGTGCAGAGAGGCGGCCAAACAAACCCTGAAACCAAGAAACCCCTGTGCTTTGAACTGCTTGATCAGATACTAAGTATGAAGGTGAGGCACTGGAAGAGCTGGTTTTCATCAGGGCTTTTTAGTCACTAATTTGCACTGACATGCGGCGTCTTAAAAAAGTTTTACTTATTTTTCTCATCTTAAAATGTATTTAAATTGGTTTTACACTTATCAGTCTACACACAATATACCACAATGATAAAAAAAAAAAAGTGAAATATCCCATTTACTGCAAACCTGTGGCTCTTGTGCTCATCTCCCGTGGCTTTCTCTGGCTTGGACAAAGAAGTGCCTGAAATATGAATTTAGAAATGAACAGTGCTTATTTTGTTAACATTTTAATTTATTGTGTGTAGTATTCCAGTTGTAAAAATGTGTAGCCTACACATCAAATTTCAAAAGAAAATATTGGAATAATGTGTCACTGAAAAATCTGTTTCATTGTCATCTCCTCTTAATTTGGCTGAACTTCAATAGCTCTGATTAGCATGGATGTGATTAAGTCCCTCTGGCTATGGATTGAAAATGCAGAAAGCTGAAAAGTTATTATCAAAACTTTTACCATTTTCAAAGTTTAGGCTGATTAGGCTGCTGTTAATCTTACTGTAATGATCGTAGCATATAGTTGTGCTCATAAGTTTACTTACCCTGGAAGTTTTAGCATGATAACATAAACAATTTGACACACACAGGTTTACACAGTCAGGTAGGCCAACAAAAATTTCAACCACAACTGCCAGAAAAATTGTTCAGGATGCAAAGAAAAACCCACAAATAACTTCAGCTGACATACAGGACTTTAAAAAAAAAAGTGGTGTGGCTGTTTCAAGATGCACAATAAGGAGGCACGTGAAGAAAAATGGGCTGCATGGTCGAATCGCTAGAAGAAAACCATTACTACACCAATGCCACAAAGCACCCTGTTTACAATATGCCAAACAGCACAGAGACAAGCCTCAAAACCTCTGGAACAAACTTATTTGGAGTGATGAGACCAAAATTGAACTTTTTGGCCACAACCGTAAACACTACATTTGGAGAGGAGTCAACAAGGCCTGTGATGAAAAGTACACCATCCCTACTGT
>VUQS01058267.1:0-10063 GCA_015108495.1 Heterochromis multidens | reverse complement strand
TAATGACATCTCTCACCTTCTCAACGAAATCCAAAGTGTTCTGGATGTGGTGTTTGGTGCTGCCTACCAACGGGTTGAGGACCGAAGCCAGAAACTTTGAGATGTTATAGGTGACCGAGTTGATCATGCAGACAATTGGTCTTAAAGGTACACCCTGTGATTGCAGCCATTCCCCAAACTCTGTGAATGGTACTCATGGCCATTGATCAATGGTCATGACAATTTGCATACCATTGATCATGAAACTGACCAAATGGCCCATTGTTAGTCAGTGGTGCTGGTTTCTGTCATTATGCAAATGTACTGTTTATAAGGTTGGGGAAACCTGCAGTCAGCTGAGACTGAAGAAGTTACCAGTTGGTAAACGAAACGTTTCTCCCACTAAAAAACGCCACGTCCAGATGAACAGATTCAACTTTTTGGGATACAATGTAAATAGTCATGAAAATAAAGAAACAAACTTTGAATGGGAAGGTGTGTCCAAACTTTTGACTGGTAGTGTATAACTCAAGCAGTGAGTGGTTAAAATATTGCTACTTAATGAATCAATTACTTGACTTTTCAGCTTGGTAGATTATACCAGGCCAGGTCCTGGAACTGCCAGAACAGTGTCATCAATTATCATTTTGAATATGCCGCATTGAGGTTTTTCCCTCCTTTTTGGTGTTTCTTTTGCTACTTGGCAGCTTCTGATGAACAGTACTACACGCACATAGTATTAACATTTCATAACCAGCTCTTTTAACCTTAACTTTTTGGAAAACACTGCAGCAGTGGGTGGTGAGAGAGCTGAAGTGAAGGATGGGTACCTCCTGTGTTGTGCTGTGTTGGTGTTCACAGCCATTGGAATTCCTGCTATGTGAGACCTGCGAGCGTCCTGGCCCTCTCACCTAGACTCATGAAGGGCATCTTTGTCTGAACCGTCCCAGGTGATCATCCCTGCTGCTGCAGCCTCAGAGAGCAGATTTTAGATTTCAGAGTTTGACTTGATGCTCTCAAAACAGTGTCTTACTGAAGGAAACTTTGATATGATGCATCAGCTGTCAGCCGGTCCAAAACGTTGAGCTTTCAGTTATGTTGGGGCCTGTCCAAGTTGTACCAAAAAACACTTCTGCTACACTGAATACTGGTGTCTCAGGATAGATTGATTACCATGTAAATGATATATACTCGCCGTTGTGTGGTTATTTTTTCTGTTGATTAATCAGGTAACCCTTTCTTCTTAATAATGAATTGACCTCGGCTCCATCCTTGATGCTAACGGCATTTAATAGCCCATAATCTACCACTTTAGGTACTATTCATTCCATGGAGATAGTTTAAAACGTTGTAAATGTACATTATTGTGTTTTGTGTTGGAGAGGTGCAGAATTAGCTGCTATTTCAAAATGAAATTCATTATGCAACAAGCATCAATAGCAGGAATGAGAAGGAATAGAAACCTTCATGCTGGGACAGTCTGTGATGGCTTTATGTCATGTTTATTTGTTGAACTCTGCAGGGACTTTAACCTTAACCTCAGAGACAGGTAATACCAGATTCAAACAACAAATAAGGCAAAGAATTAGACAAATTAGAGGGTGCTGCTGTTGGGTGTAGGGTTTTCTTATGTCTGTAACAGAAGTTGCATGTGTTTTGTAGTGAGATACAATTCATGGATTTAGTACCTGTGACACAGTGCTATCCAAGTACTGGAGTGAAAGTGACTAGGGCCTCCATAGCCTTTCCATCTGTTGTGTTGTTGGCTGCAGTAGTCGGGAGCAAAGTTTAACCAGGAGGAGTGCATGTGTTAATGATTGACAGCGGCCTGGCGCCTTGCAGGAACTCTTATATGAGACCTGAGAACACAGAGATAGGGGCACGGGGAGTTTGTATCTAGGTCATGAATATATATTTATATGTTCAGGTTTTTCCATTACACCAGTCCTGCCCTGTTACCTGTACTGTATGTACAACTTTATTTTGGGAAGATATGTAAATCTAAATCATGTAAATCCTTTGCAAATAATGAAACATCAGAATGTGTTAGCACACATACTGCCTAGATCTTTTTCTGTTTTTAGTTGTAAAATTTAGTTGAAAAGAGATGATTTTGGTAATTGGTTAATCATTTACAGTAGGAATATAACTTGTGAAAAAAAAAGAAAAAAGAATGAGGTCTGTACTTGTACAGGTGAGAACTCCTAATCATAAAGAGAAAGATCCATTTAAAAAATTGCCTTGATTGGTGAGTTATTGCTGATTACTTAGACTGGGGACCCCGGCATCATTCAAGAGTGTCTTTACAATAGCAGTGATTTACAATCTCTAAACCAAATTCTAAGAGACCATTGGTTTAGGCTTCCAGCATGCTGTCTATATAGAGTTTTACTTCCCAGAAAAGATTGTAATGGCATGTCTAGTTGTGAGATTTCTATGTTCTTCCATTTTGCAATATAATTGGTGTTTAATTTATATCCTGAGTAAGTTCCAAATCTTCTCAGCAGTGACATGAGTTTGGGAATGGTAGCCTGTGTTTGAGTTATAAACAACAAATGTAATCTATGTATAAAAAAAATCTTCTGTTCAAGGCCTCTGACCATTATTCCTTCTATCTTCTCATTATCCCTTATTAACTGTGCTAGGGGTTCAATGTACAAAGCAAATGGAGCAGGGCTAACAGGGCATCCTTGCTGGCAACCCTTTAATTCTGGCATTTGGCAATTTATACAGAGTTTTGATGCATTTAATAAACTCTTCTTCAAAACCAAATCTTTTCAGGGCTAAATATAGATACTCCCACCAGACTGAGTCAAAAGCCATTTTGGCATCTAAACTAATTACTGCTGCCCTAATATTTCCCTTATTCACATGATCAATTAGGTGTAATACACAGCGTACATTATCCGGGGTCTGCCTGTACTGAAATTGGTTTGTATGAACTACATTTCTTTTGTCCTTCCCTTCTTTCGGTATAATTGAAATTATTTCCTCCCTTCCTTGTTATTAATGCCTCACCTTCTTTAAGAATATGATTAAAGCAGTCAAGAAGTATTGGCATTATCCGATCCTTAAATGACTTATACTATTTGACAAGAAAGACATCTCTTCTCTGAGTCATGTTAGTTGGTTTTTTGTTTTTGTTTTTTTTTTTAATAACATATCATATACTGCATAGTGAAATGTCAGGAGGGTATGTATGAAGGTATGGAAAAAAATGGATACTGCTCATTTCTTGTACTGTAGATGTTTAATAATTATTTTCAGATAAAAAGATGAAAACAAAGGCCATTTCACTTCTGCATTTAAAGCGTAATTCCTTTGAGAAGCAGTGCTTTTACCAGACTTGATGCACTTTGACCCATTTTAGCCTTTGTTTGGCTTGGTTGCCATGGTTACATTGAGTTCATTGACGTTTATAGCTTTTTTTTCTGAGTCGTTCATCTGTGAAAGTTTGTTTTCAAAATCAGGAAATTTTAATTTTTAAACTTTGATGTAGCAGAAGTTAACATGACAAAAAGCTTTAACTTGAAGCACGAGTTGTGTTAATTTCAACACAGCATCATGGTCTTCTATTAGTTGGTTATGAATCAGCTTCCTGTTGAGATTGGCACTGACAGCTGATGATGCTGGGTCATGTCTGTCCTTCTGGTTTGAAGACCAAAACAGAACAGATGTTGTGACAGTCTGCGTTTATCATCTCTTCTCACTTTAATCCTTTATGTAATGTTTAACCTCTGTGGCTTATGGGTCCTGCATCGACAGCAGTGACTGCTGGGAAACTGGAGACAGAAAACACACAGTTCCTTTTTGATAAAAGAGTTTTGCTTAAGTTTGATCTTATTGAAGCTGAAACCAGATTTGGTGGTGCTTTAAGGAAATTGTCACTACTAGCAGTGGTACCAAAAAATGACCCCTCTAAAAATGTTCATCCAACAATACAGTACATTTTTCAACAAGTGCACTGTATTGTTAGTCTTGTCTCAGTGAAAACACATTAAGCTAGTGAATCAGATCAACTAGAGTTGAAGTTTGCTCATCAAATCTGCATCTTGGAGTTTAGTTGGGGTCTGTTATCACTCTTATTGTCTTTAGCTGAGTAGAGACACCAACTAGTTTCAGCTAATTACTTCCCCCATAGCCATCTCTAGGGTTTACATAGAATGGTCTGAATGGTCTGCTCTGTTGATGCCAGAAATCGGAGGACAGTGGCCAGACTGCTTCATGGTTTATTTCTGATATTAAGGGAACATTAACTCATATAACCACTCATTACAGCCAGTGCAGACAAGCATCTTTGAATGCACATGTCGAATCTTGAAGCAGATGCAGCACTAAAGACCACACAGGGTGCCTTTCCTGTCAGCTAAGAACAGGAAACGGAGGCCACTATTCGCACAGACTCACCAAAATTGGACAATAGAAGATTGGTAAAATGTTGCCTGGTCCATGTCTTGATTTTTGCTGCACCATTTAGGTAGAAGGGTTAGAAGTTGGTGTACAAACTGTGAAAGCATGGATCCATCCACCCCAACTCAGGCTGTTGGTGGTGTTGTAATGGTGTTAGGGATATTTTCTTGACACAGTTTGAGCATTGTTTAAACACCACAGCCTGCCGGAGTGTTATTGCTGACCATGTTCATCCCTTTATGACCACAGTGTATACTCATCCTCTGGAACCGCAGAAAACCGCGTCATAGATATGCAGCTGACAAATCTGCAACAACTGCATGATGCTATCATGTCAGAATGGCCCAATATGAATCATCAGAGCTACTTTAGTAGAGTGCTAGAGTAAAATTATAGAGCTGAAAATGAACATAATAGGTCCCCTTGAACTAGCATTCTCTTCTAATGTTGTTTTTATACATAAGTACTTACAGACTAGGACATTGTAAAAAAGCTTAATATTTCAGCACTTTATCCACTAAGCAGTCCTCTTTTGGAGATGACACAGTGAAAGTTGTCATTTCCTCTATAGCTGCTGATGAGGCGTTGTTAATCCCTCTGACACTGGCTATTTGTTTTGGGTGGCTAAAATGGGGTGGAGCTGAAAAATCAACACCTTTATTGGGGTAAGTAGCATTAATTGGAAGCCACAAGCAGCAGCGAGGAGTGTAAAGGTCACACCCACAGCGCCTTCACATTCCTCCATCAGTAGCCCTGTATGTCTGCCTTTACTCCTTAACTGCAGCCCTGACTGTTTATACCTTTTATGATTGTTGTTTGCGCTGGCAGAAGGCAAAGTGTGTGTACATACAGAATACTGTCTCACACAGGACTTAATAATTCTACAAATTAACCTTTATGCTGAGTCCATGTGTTGGAGCAGCTTGTGCTCTCTCTCTCTCTCTCCTGCTGTAACTCAAGCCTGTTCACCCGGTCACACACATTGACTGCTTTTAGAGACGAGGGACTTTCCCATTTACACTGTGTGTGTGTGTGTGTGTGTGTATACTGTTCTTAAAGAGTGTGCCGCCTGGTCACCTTACACCTTTCTATGATTCCCTTCCTAGACTTGTACTTCCACTATAATCTCTACTGTGCTGCATGGATAACAGTATCATCTAAAAGATAGTGAAGGACAGTTAATGAGAGATTTCCCATTAAACAATTAACTTTTTTCAGTAATAGCCTCAAATTTTATTGGCAGACTAAATTATACAGACTAAACAGATACTTCATTTTCATTTATATTAGAGCTAGGTGGTTTAAATATTTCTACAGTAACCTCTCAGAACTAATGTTCAGTTTTATTTATTTTTTTGTTTTCATTTGTACCGTAGCGTCCTTTGGTCTATATTTATTTTTACTCTTGTTCTCAAGGATTTCTTTGCCAAGGGGTTTGATTCAGTTGAATCTTATTCTTAGTTTCCAAACCTGCCACTGTTTTAAAGCCTTAGTTTTCTGTGTATATTTATCCCAGTAGCCATGCCCCACTTTGTATTTATACCCCATCAACATGCAGAGTTCATCCACAGGCCACACGGAAACAGTTGACTACTTGAGCTCAACTTCACTTGGTCCAAGGACAGACGTCATCACTCACATGATTGGCTGTGGGCAGAAACATTTATTTTCCCTTGTTTGTCTTAATCTCTTGTTTCATTCATGCTATTAATCAGGAAGTGACTGTTTTATTTTGAAATCATCTTTGCTAAATGCTAAAATGCACCAGTTTCATTTATCAGCAGATGTGGGATTTATAAGGACAAGACTTGACTTTGGAGAAACTTTGAAACTCATTGTTTTTTTTGTTTTTTTTGCAACAAAAATTTTCAGAGGCTGCTGTAATGTGAAAGTCATACCATGCTTTGGTAGGTGGAGAAAAACATTGTTTGTGCCCTGCTTGCATCCACCGCAGAGTCACGGTTTTTGTCACCTCATTAGAGGATCCTTTTCAGAATTGCCACTAAAGAGCTGTGTGATAAGCATTCTGAATAGCAGATTTTACAAGCTGCTCTCTTTTTAAAAATGGACAATTACAAATGTAGGCTGCTAAATTCTGACCCTGCGTTCAATAGATTCATGCTGTTATGTAATTAGCCTGACTTATATGAGTTCCTGTGGTGAGACATCCAACTGCTCTCTCTCGTGCTGTGAGTTAAGTTTTTTTCCACCATTAATTAAGCAGCCCCGACTTCTCTTTTCCTCTGCCAGGGAGCCCAGATGAGAGTCTCTTCCAAAGCTGAGAAACAGAACAGAACTAAGCGGGCAGGGAGGAGGAGGAGAAAATCAGGGTGAGGCTGAAGCCAGAGCAGTGCATCAGTGTTTCCACAGGCCAGAGCTGCGCTCATAAAGTATCTCAGAATAGTTGCGTTGATATGAGAGCAGTTTTCTTCGTAAGAAGTAGTGATGCTTTTATAGTTCTGTGACCTGGTGTCTACCATCATCCTTGATGGCCATTCTGTTCCCAGAACAAGTTAAAGTCTGTAAGTTTTCTATAGAAACAGTCACATTTTGTCAGTCAAAATGGTCATTAAACAGAGATCCAGTGAAATATTGCTGACTAATAATACTAGTAATATATGACTGTGTGCTCAGATCTGTGACTGATTGGGGTTTACATATAAATATTTTGTGTGTAAAAATATTTCATAATCCTGTACCAGTATACAACATCTGTAAAGAGATGTTTTACATTGCATGTAAAACACCACATTAACTGGCTGTTTTACTTTGTATCAGGGGAAAAAAATGGGCATGTTATAGACCCCCCCCACAGTCGATTCAGTTAAATTAACTCTGTCATATTCCATTATCCAAACTCAATGTTATCCCAAATTAAGACATTTGTAATATTGGATTATTAAGTTCTGTTCATATCTGTACTGTGGAGTCTTCAAAACCTCAGTCTAATATTCTTACTGTTGCTTAAGGTCTGTTTGCCTAATGGTGTCTGTCTGATGTTTGTGAGTCAAATGGGAAAAGAAAGAAGCACAGCAAATATGTTCACTCTGATATAAATCATACAGTTTATTTAACTAACAAACACCTCCCAGGCTACTTAAGTGATCTAGAAACTAACAACACAAATGACTTTCCATCCCAAAATATTTGGGTGCATCGCTTGTTGTTGCCTTTGCTGATAATCTAAGAGAGTTTATCATTCTGTCATTTATCACTGAGGCTAAATGATGACGTGACATTATGTGCCTGTTAGCTGTATGCTGGTTTGATGGTACAGTAGCAGCTGCTATGAGGACTCAGTGATTTATTTTTTTTTTTCCCACTCAGCTAGAAGAAACGATTGAATTAGAGAAATACAGTCTCAGCATACCAATCTCTATTGATCTAATCTACATTTATCAGCATTTGATTATGGATGATGACTTCTTACAGCAATGATCATGTAATGTTGTTGTATTGCATGCATCTAATAAAACATGCTCTTCATCTGTTTTAGATTGAACATCATTACCAGTTTGTGGCCATCACCATCACATTGTGTGATGACCATAGTGTAAATGGAGCAAAAGGTGTATGATTGCAGATATGCTTACATCCTTTGGTGCTTCTCTGATTAGAGTTGCAGAGAAGCACTGATTGTTTGTGCATTAGTGTTGTCTTTTCTCTTTTTTTTCTTTTCAGTATGACCTGTCATACTGGCCAGTGCAGCATCATATCATGATGTATTCTGCATCATAGCAGCAATTGCTTTCCTTAATTTGCTTTTGCTTTAATCCTACCTACAAAGCTTGAAATAAGGTTGGCTGATCCCTGGATTATACATAATAGCCAGTATTAATTTCTGACAAGTGCCCCCCTAAAGTTTTCTAGACTTACCATTAGCATTTAGGTCTTCATCACAAATATAAAACAAGCTGTTCTTAACCCAAGCATCATAAAGGCTAGCCTTTGCTGCCATTTGGACTTAAAAACATGTAAAGCTACCAGATAGGATAGGGGGTAGATCTAGACATATAAGAAAACTTGAACAGCAGATACATTCGGGTGTACTGCTGTCATAGTCTACAATGACAACTCTTTTCTTTTGAAGCCTACATTTCACTAACCACACTAGTTGCTGCTGCTTTCATATTGTCATAATAATCCTACAAATCACAGCTTGCTTTTGCTCAGAGAGACGGATGGAGTGGATCAACAAACCGCTAAACGCTCATGATTTTCATCAACTGTCCAGAGTGGCTGCTGGATTAAAAAACAGATCACATTTGTACCAGCTAAATGGATTTGTGGATGAAGATGCATGGTAGAAGTAAAAAGCCCTTAGTGGTATGGGTAGTTATATATATGAAACTGTATCTATTTAGGTCTCATGTTAGACTTCGAAATGAGATCAACTTAATCGAATATGCTTACACCTGCAAACATAAGTAGTAGGGTTATGCTGCCCGTGAAGGTGAGCGGGTTTGAGTGTTCTAATGGGGTTGTTTTGGTTAATCATCCATGTAGATTTTGTGTAGGTAACTAATTGTTTTTCTATCCTTTTGTCCTTTCGCTTTGCGTTCAGATCACTTTCTGTCCTTTGCATCGACATGGAGATGTGATTTGAAAGAGACAGGTTAACTTAACAGTTTGGCAGCAGCTGGTGTATATCCCTAAAAGCATTATGTGCCAGGAGTGTAAGTGTTGAGTAGTTTGGAATTAGGTGTCAGAGACTGTGGCCACATGTCAAACCTGGTGAGAAACTAATGCAAAAGTTCTTTAAATGTTTAACTAGATAATGTGTAGTGTTATTCTTCATGTTGATTTTAATCGCTTTTTAATAGGAAACATTAGCTGCAATGTGGCAGTCTATAGTGGAGTGTAACCTTTTAATAGCTATAAATGGACCCTCTCCTGCATTTTTCCTGCCACTCTACTCTCAGAATTACATTTTTATTCACATAATCACATTAATGCTGTCATGTTTTTACTGAAACAGAAGCAGACAATAACAGAGAGAGAAATTTAGTGACTATTACTGAAAGGAAATTGATTTAAAAGAAAATTACTAGAGAACATTTTGAGGAATCGATGTATTTCCTTTTTAATGAGGCCAGAAAGCCAAAAACATTTACATGTTTTTTTTTTTTAGACTTCTGTTTTACTAAGCTTGAATATCTTTGGCTTTTGGACAATACAAGCAATTTGAATATGTCAGCTTCTGAATTGGAAACTCACAAAGAGCTTTTTAAAACCCTTTTCTGACATTTTGAAGACCAAATGACAACAATGGATAATGACAGTATTTGTTAGCTGCTGCTGTGGTTGAATGACCTAATAGGCACAGAGGAGGCAGATAGGAGAAAGGAGTATGATGTGAAAAATATGTCCTCGGCGGGAATGGAACCATAAACGTCATGATTATGGAGCTTCACAATATACAGGTATTTAAGTTGGTCACCAGTGCTAAACATCAACTCTGGTGAAGCCATGCTAAATCTCCGTATTTTGGTCTCTTAGATTGGCAAAACAAGTAATTAGAAGATGTCACCTTCAAGTCTTTGTGAA
This sequence comes from Heterochromis multidens, assembly GCA_015108495.1. Lineage (NCBI taxonomy): Eukaryota > Metazoa > Chordata > Actinopteri > Cichliformes > Cichlidae > Heterochromis > Heterochromis multidens. The sequence continues at coordinate 127 of VUQS01058267.1, read as the reverse complement.
GATTTCCTATTTTATCTTACTAGAAAATGCTGATAGAATGATTGGTTTGGAGCTTCTTCTTTTTCTTTTTCTTGTTTTTTTTTTTTTTTTTTTCCCCCTTTGGTTTTTTTTTTTTTAAGTTTTCTTT
>VUQS01058258.1:0-16858 GCA_015108495.1 Heterochromis multidens | reverse complement strand
CCTTAAATACTGATCCATATGCGTCTTTCACCATCTTACAATGCTGTGATCGCAGCCATTCCCCAGTCTCTGTGAATAGTACTCATGGCCATTGATCAATGGTCATGACAATTTGCATACTAATGATCATGAAACTGACCTCATGGCCCTTTGTTAGTCAGTGGTGCTGGTTTCGGTCATTATGCAAATGTACTGTTTATAAGGTTAGGGAAGCCTGCAGTCAGCTGAGACTGAAGAAGTCACCAGAGGTGACGAAACGTTTCTCCCACTGAAAACGCTACGTCCAGATGAACAGATTCAGCTTTTTGGGATTCTTATACCTGGATTATTGAGCATGCATCAAGAGATGTCTTGTTATGGTGTTCGGGGTGTCCTTAAAAAAATTTGAGGAAACTGGACAAATGGAGGACAAAGGAAGAAGTGGCAGGCCTAAAAATCTATCTACAGCAGATGACCAGTATCTGAAAGTCATGTCCTTAAGAAATTGGAAAAAATCCAGCAAAGACCTGACAAGGGACCCGAGAGATGGCCCTTCAGTAAATCCATCTACTGTTCACCAAAGCCTCATTAGAAATGGTCTCAGTGGAAGGGTGGCTGTCAAGAAGCCATTCTTAAGGAAGGAAAGGTAAAAACAGGGAAAAGAAAAGAAATAAAAACAGAGAGAAAAGGCTGAGGTATGCCAAATTACAGGTCTTATGGAGAGATTAATCCAAATTCGAAATTTTTGGTTCACATCATCAATATATAGAGACCAGGTCAGGAGAGAGTCTCTATAGCCATCTGTAAAACAAAGTGGAGGCTCTGTCATGGTTTGGGGCTGCATTCCAGTCAGTGATGTTGGAGATCTTGTCAAAATTGATGGAGTTATGAACACAGAGAAGTACCATCAGATTTTTATCCACCATGTAATACCATCTGGAAAGCACCTGATTGGCTTCATTTTTCAGCATGACAATGATCCTAAACATACTGCCATTGCTGTAAAAGCATAACTGGATAGAAAAGCATACACTGGAACACCATCAGTCATGGACTCGCCACCCCAGAGCCCGGACCTCAACATTATTGAAGCAGTGTGGGATCATCTTGACAGATAACAGAACCAAAGGCTTGCCAAAGCAGAGCTTTGACTGTCCTTCAAGAAGCCTGGAGAAATATTCCTGAAGACAAACTCTGTTTTTTCCTTATGTACTGTATTTCCATGTATGTTTGCAAGTTTCAACAAATTGCTGCACCTATTTTCCATTTTCCTAGCAAAACATAAAGAAATAAGGGGTGGGTTAAGACTTTTGCTCAGTACTGTAAAGTCACACAATCTGGAAATAATACTTAATGATAAGCATTCATAAGTATTCATATAAAAGTTTTTCTTACATACCTTCTAAATTGGAATTAATAGCACCATCTGTTTAAATTACATCAAGCCTTAACAGAGGCATATCAGATATCATTTTATATTAAATGTCTGAATATGAAAACATACATTTACAAATTAAATATGCAAAGAATTGAACCTTTGTTTTTTGTAAATTAACTTCTTGTTGCAGCACAAATGCCCAAATGGGACATATTTTACAAACTAGAGCGCACATACACTTCTTCTTCATGCCTCTGAGAGTGAAAATGAAACACTTGTATCTTTTGTTTTAAGTTTGATGATAACCGTCTTCTTTTCCATCTGTTTCATACAGGAATGCAAGAATAAGTGCTGCGATGCTGCCACATGTACATTTACTCGCGGGTCTGCATGTGCTAATGGAGCATGTTGTGAAAACTGTCAGGTCTGAAATGTGTTGGATTTAGCTTATGAGTTGATTTTTGTGTTTTTTGCACCAAGGAAAACAGTAGAAAATGTGTGTGAGTTGACATTTTTTAATTTTATTTATTATATTTTTTTAGATCAAAGTTGCAGGAACGCCGTGCAGAAATTCTGTCAATCCCTGTGATCTTCCTGAATATTGTAATGGCAAAAATCAATCTTGTCCAAATGACTTCTATCTCATGGATGGCCTACCCTGTGAAAACAATACTGCATACTGCTATGAAGGACGCTGTCAGACATATGATTATCAGTGCAACCAGCTGTTTGCACCAGGTACATTCAATAATAATTCATACAGACATTTTGGAAACTTTTATTCTTTTAGTTATCAGTAATGAGGCTATGATCACCTGGCAAGATAAGACTTCTCAGACTTTTCTTTTTTTCTGGATATTATTTCTCTTTTTGGCAGATAATGCAATAAAAGCAGCAGATGTTTGTTTCCAATATGCAAATATTCAGGGAAACGCATTTGGTAACTGTGGAGTCACCAGCAGTGGAGGCTACAGCAAATGTAGTCTAGCGTAAGTATTCTCTTTTAATGGTTGGATGTTAATAATTCGTGTTATGAATTTAAAGATTTTAGATAACGTGTTAACTCTGATGGAAAAATACTGCAGTAGTCATGTGACATATTGGCCATTTTTTATAAAATCAGTCAAATCTGAGAAGAATTCCCATCTGAATCCCATCCCCTCAGAATCTTCTCTTTTTTGTACAATAACTGTAGCATATTTAATGAAACCATGCAAAATTTTACCCTTATACTTCGAAAACTGCCTGAGTTACAGGCCATTAAAGTACATGGGTTGAAATTTGGCACTTTCTAAGTCACCGTATTTTTCCAAGCATTTTTGATCCCTCATAACAGGTCCCTTTTCATAGTTGATTGGTTGAAACAAGCATCTGAAAGTTCTCTCTTTTCCCTACATTTTGATACCTAATCCTCTAGCCATGATTTCTTCTTGATCAACATCATTTTTGAATATAGTAATTTTTTAACACTTGCCAAATGTTAAATTTGAGATTATATTTACTCAAGAAACTAAAACCATGAGCAACCATAAGTGACGACTATACATGTTTACAAAATGTATAAAAGTGTGGTTCTTGAGTTCTAACTTCAACCTATTGCTGATGCCATGAGCAACATGCCCAGTCTTGATAATCATGATGTCATGAATTTTTCCAGTTGGTCATCATGAGCATGTGAAGCTTTGCTGGTACACTAAATTCAGCCCGGATCTGGAGGCCTGTACGACTGGTGATTTTACAATACTTTTGCAGAAAAAAGCCATGGAAAAACCTATGTGACTACATTAAAATATGATTTTGACCCAAAATGAATCATGGCTAGAATATGAACTTCCTGTACTTAGGAAGTTATGGCCTGTTAGGGCCTCTAATGCAGGCAGCTGTTGTAGTTTGAAGGTAAAATTTAGCATGGCTTCATTAGATATGCTTAAGTTATTGTACAAATAAAAATCAAGAGATATAAGAGAGAGAATTTTTCAAATTATCCAGCCTTTCTGTACAGTTGAGCTAATGTGAATATATTTGAAAAAAGTAGCATTACTTAATTAGATGTCAGTAACTGAGTGATAAGATGCAAATGTAGTGTTTCAGTTAAAGATTAGATTAGCCTTTTTTTCATCCAGTGTTTTAAGTCATTAGCAACTGTGACTCATTTTGTTGTTTTGACTTCGTGATGCAGAAATGTCATGTGTGGAAAGGTGCAGTGCACCAACGTGAATGTGAATAAACCACCTCCTGGTGCCCAAGTCAGTATCAAAATAGTTGATGGGAAGACTTGTGTTAATGCAGACTTCAACCTTGGCACAGATGTGCTGGATCCGGCCTATGTTAAACCTGGCAGCCCTTGTGATAAAGGAAAGGTGAGCAGACATTCAAGGGTGGAAACTATTTTAATGCCAAAGGAAAGAAATGTAACAAGGAATGCAAACATGATTTCACTTGTTCTATGACGGTACTGTCACCATGATGTGGAAAAACTTCTAATTACTCAGTTTGACTGCACCAGTAAGTAACATTCCTTTACTTTCAGACCTGTCTGGGCTTTCAGTGTACGAATGCCTCTGCTCTCCTGCCCAACTTGACCTGTGATGCAAAAACCACCTGCAATAGCCGAGGGGTAAAAGTGCATTTTCTTTACTTTCTTTACTCAGATTCCAGCCACTTAGGACATGCTGCACTTTTACTCTTTAATGTTTATTTCAGGTATGTAATGACCAAGGGCACTGCCACTGTGAAGATGGCTGGGCCCCACCCTACTGTGACAAGTCAGGGTGGGGTGGCAGCATAGACAGCGGTCCTGCCCAAATAGGTAGGGTTAAATTCACTCATTATGACAAAATGCACAGAAAATTGTGGATCTCTTTGCTATATACAGTTCACCTAATACCACATCTAAGTGTGGCAACATATGGCCACCTGAAATTCATCACTAGATACACAGTCATCTATTATCCCTTCATTAAGGCTTCATATTGAAGTTAAATGAAATGCTCTGACATTTGCAGACATTATTGTGGTAGCATTTGCTGTTGTGCTGTTTCTCCACCCATAAAAACCAGAACTTTTAGAAAACTTCCTCCTAGTGCAATTAAATATCCAGTATTGTTCCTAATTCACATCTGACCTTAATATAGGAGAAACGTCTCTTTTTATTTGCCTCAGACTACTCCCTCAGAAACGGCCTGCTGATCTTCTTCCTGTTAGTGGTTCCTCTTCTGGTGCTTCTCATTCTGGTGCTGCTTTACATCTTTAGGAGAGAGTCCTTAGACCCTTGCCTAAAAAGGTAAACATCAACATTAAAATTATATACTAATAGTTTTGGTTTTTTAGGCTTTGTTTTACATTTTGATGGAAAGAATTTGTTTCATTCACTCATATTTTTAAAAAAATTATTTTTCAGGTCACTTAAAGCTCAAACTAGAAATACAAATGCAGGATCAAACAGCAACGCTCAAACACGTGCCACAACCATCCCTCCAGCTGAGGCTCTCACTAACCAGGTAAATAGCCACTTAGTTATGGCAAAAAGAAAGTACACCTTCTGTCAGTTCAAGGTTTTTACATCTCAGGACATGTTAAATATTATCTTGTCCTCACCAGGTTCTAAAATTATTTAAATACAACTTTAGATGCACAATAACACATGACATATTACACTGTGCCATTCTTTACTTAACAAAAATAAAGCCAAAATGTGGAAGCAGTGTGTTAATACAGCACACCCTCACTTCTTCCATAGGAATTAAGAGGGAAATTAGCAAGCAGGTGCTTATAATCAGATGCATTTAATTAACTGATCATCATCAGATGTGAGCACCTCTATTAAAGCAGAAGTTCTGGCAGTTTGTTAGTCTGGAGCATTCAGGTGTGTGTTAACACAATGACAAGGAAGAAAGATATCAGTGATGATCTTAGATGATCTGTCTATTAATCTGGGAAGGGTTATAAGGCCACACAATTTGAAGTCTATCGTTCTACAGTTGGAAAGATTATTCACAAGGGGAAAACATTCAAGTCAGCTGCCAATATTCCCAAATTCAAATGTTAACGTTCATGACAGTGCAATTAGAAAAGAAGGGTGGTCAAGAAAAAGCACCTTCCAGTCACTGAGTCGACCATGAACTTCTCTGTATACCAAAGTATTTGAGAGTCAAATGCGAGGCTATGTGCTCAACAACTAAAGCTTGGTTGAAACTGGGTCATGCAGTAGGACAATATAACACAGCAGCAAATTTACAACAGAATGGCTGAAAAAGAAAAGAGTCACAGTGTTGTAATGACCCAGTCAAAGTCCAGATCTCAGCCTGACTGATATGCTTTGGTGGGACCTTAAGAGAGATGCGTATGCAAACCTCAATGAACTGAAGCAACATTGTAAAGAAAAGTGGGCTAAAATTCACCCACAGCAATGTGAGAGTCATAGAGAAAATGATTAGTTCAAGCTATTGCTGCTAAAGGTGGTTCTGGAAGTTGTTGAATCATGTATGTATCGTGGGTGTACCGAGTTTTTCACACACTGTTTTTGCATTTTGGCTTAGTTTTTGTTAAACAAATAACGACATCATGTAATATCTCATGTATTGATGCATAAAGCCTTAGAATTGAAAGGGTGTACTGCGATTTTACCATGATGATAACAGCAGGTGAAGGCAGTGCAATGTTTGTTTATCTTTAGTGAGAAGTCCTTTTTGTTGAAAATGCAAATCATTAAAGAGGAACGGTAACTCGTTGTGTTTTTTTAGTTACTTATTTATTTTTTGTTTTGTTTTTTTATTCTAGCCTGAATATCCAGCAGCTACCTCAGCTCCAATTTCTGGGTATGAACTGGTTTATTTTTTTTTACTTAACTCAATCTCTATTTCCCTCATACATTAAGTGGAAACTGAAGCTTTCAGTACACAAACAGACCTGTGTGACTGGTTTCTGACTCACTTCACATATAACCGGTCAGTTTCAGGTATGGAGAAACGAACTACTGTGATGAAGAACAAAGTTATGTCCCTACACCACAACCAGCTCCTGTGCAGGGCCCTGGAGTACCCAGACCAATCCCATCAAAACAGCTACCGTGCTGATTGTCTTCATACGGCATCTTTTAAATTGTGTTCTGAAGTTATGAGTTTACTACAGGTCAACATTGTTTGAAGAGACCATTTTAAAACACTGTGATAATTATAGACACACTGTTTGTAAGGCTGACTGTAATATTGGGGTGGTGGATGAGGCTGGTAAATGTTTACTAAAATGAGTGCTTTATTAGGTCTTTGTTACTCTTTGGGGATACATGCAAATAAAATGTAAAGGAAAAAAGGTTTTATATTTTACATCATCATATTTTTTTAAAATTATTTTGTTGATGTTACTTGTAGTAAAATACAATTAGTAAAAAGTATTTTTAAAATGTAAAAGTATGAGTTACTTGTTTTCCCTAGTTTTTTCACTCTTGCAATGTAATAATGAAGGGTTTAAACTACAGCTGTCAGAAATGGACTTGTGATTGAGTTGTTTAAAGAATCATGCAAATGGGTCCTGAGTGCAATGTCCTTGCCTTAAAACTTGGTTCTGTTGAAAAAAAATCCATCTGGCAGTCCTTAAACCAGTTGCCTCTCTGGTCTGTAACCTTTTAAAATAATTGTCTACCTATTTATTAACCCTCAAAAAGATAAGACAGAGCACTGTATGTAAAATCAGAAAAAAAAAACGCAAAAATACATTTTATGAACAACAAAATAAAGCTCAACTATTTAAAAAAAACAAAAAAAAAACAATAAATATAAATATCAGTACGTACAGTTGTCAAGATAGGCATAAAGTGGGATTTGCAAGTGAATAAATTGCAAGTGATATTGTAGTAGTAATAATAATCCTCCCATGTGGTAAAGAACAGATGGGGTGGTGTAACAGTAAGGTATTATAGCGTGTTGATGTGCATGTGTAGATTTAAAAAATGTTTTAAATGTCAAAACGGATAGGAGTTATACAGTCAGAAAGCCACAAATAACTGTGTATGCTTTTATTTTGAATGATTTCAGGAGGAAATCACGTGTTTTTCATACGTTATGACGCAAGCTGATGCGGAAGGTAGTGTTCAGCTTGGCTGCAAACATGTTCAGAGTACAAATAAAAGCCGCACAAGCTGAGTTTTAAAGCCGCTCTCTGGTAGCACATGGCAGCAGAGGAGGCCGGGAGTGTCGGCAGGACTTCGGCCTGTCTGTGTGTCCTCTGCGGGCTACCTGCTGCTGGGAAGTCCACTCTGGCCCGCCGGATCCTCGGTACCGCAGCACAGCACGGATGGAGAGCCACTGTGGTGCCGTATGATGACCTGATCCCAGAGGAAGCTTTTCGGACCAGAGTGGTGGAGGACGGTGTAAACCTGCAAGAAATGGTAAAGATAGGATTAAAATTTAATGTAAGCCAACCATCCTGCGTAATGTAGGCTGTAATATAGTCTATTATGACTATCAGAGAACATAATGAAAATATCACGGCTGTACAGGATGTATCAGAGGGTTAACTATGGTGCTAATTAACAGAAAAAGTACCAAAAAAATCCAATTCAAATTTAAAGGCATTTCCAAAATTAGAAATGTTACAATTTGGTCATCATTTCCATCTTAGGAAGCAGCTGTTTACTACAGAGTGCCAACCACTGATTATTTATAGACATCTTACTCTTTTTTTTTTTCTTTTCTATAAGTAAATAAAATTTATAACTAAAAGACTTCCATAGAGTTTCTTTGTTTCAGATAGAACAAGATAGAGATGACACGTGTTACATGTTGCTCCAGCTGTGCAGGTCAAGAGATTACACTTTTACCCTTGTGACAGCACTATGATGCATACAACTAGGTTCAGACATTCACCCGATGCCAGTTTTTTCCCATCCATTTCAGTAAATTTCATGTATTCAGTACTTGAAGGCTCCTTTACCCTTGGCTCATCTCTCTCATGCTCATCCAGTTCATGGGAGCCTCTCTGGGGCACTTGGTGAAAGGTGAGGCACACCCTAACCATTTACCATCACACCAACAGCCACTTTACAATCATCAGTTAACCAGACAAGCAGGTCTTAGGAGAGGTTCAGACGCCAGCTGTTTTATTTATTTATTTTTTTACTTAACTCATGTAACTAATCTCACTACACTATGAAGTTAGCCAACACTGATCTCCAAGCTGAGTTTCTCAGCAGTGATCCCAACTGTCTACTAATCTTCTATGAGAACTTAAAAATGGGTTTTTCCATCCAAGTGTTGTACTCTTTCCTAGTTTAGTCCATGGTAAATTTTAACACTTCCACACATCAAACCCAGGTGGATGCATCAGGGGATATTTGGGGTTCAGTATGTTGCCCAAGGACACTTCAATATATAGAGTAGAGGAGCTGGGGATAAACCCAACAACCTTCTGAATAGTAAACAACCTGCTCTAAATCCTGAGCCACCATAAGCAACAAGCTTCTTGGTGGGCACAGGTGATAACTGGGTAACCAGTGAGGAGAATAAAGGGTCCAGCCAGGACATTGTGACTGAAACAAATTACACTAGGATCATTCAAAAAAGGAAAATTTAGTTTGAGTTATCTGTCGACAGCCATCGTGAAAATGCCCACCAGCTTTAGTTTTCCAACAACTAATGGGTTTTATCAAAAAAGTATATGTGCCAATTTTGGTACTTGTATCCACTTGTGAACAATTTCCCTGTAATGGTATCTTCTGCTGCACGATATGTGCCTATATTAAATATTCACAGTACTTTTATTTCACAACAGTGTGTTTTAAAATCCATATTGTCTCCATACATCATAAGTAGCTTGAGTATGTTTTACTAATTGTAGAACTGATTTTCCTTTCCAGCACACTGAATGGAAGTTGCACAGACAAGCAGTGTTGCACTGCATTGAGCAGTTCTTGCAGAAGTCAGAAATGCTGCCAGAGACACCGAGCAGCTCTGGGATCAGCGTTGCTGCGTGGGAACAGTGCATTCAAGCTCTGATCGAGCCTGAAGGTTTGAAGGCTGACCAGGCACCTGTCATCTTTCTACTGGATGACAACTTCTATTATCCAAGCATGAGATATGAAGTTTGTCAGCTTGCAAGGAAGTGTAAGAACTCTTATGAATTGAATATGCCACTAAATGCTATTGTGCTCTTCAAATGTTGGGTTAAAGTCGTCTGGTGATGTTGCAGATTCGCTGGGTTTCTGCCAGGTGTACCTACAGTGTGATTTAGAGTCGTGCATCAGCAGAAACCAGAGCAGGTCTCAGGCTGTTCCCACTGAGGTGATACTGGAGATGGTGAAGCGGTTTGAGTCTCCAAATCCTCAGAAGAACTCATGGGAGATTCACAGCATTACACTTAACACTACAGGAACTGTGTCCAAATGTGACATGTAAGGCAGCAGAAAGAGCAGCTATAAAGATTTATTACTGAAGTTCATTCATAAGTCAGGCTTTAATTTGTGGCCTCTGTTCTCCTGTGTGGCTTATCCTCAGCCAGAGGGTGATGGAGTTGATCTCCTCTGCACTAAGTAACCCACTAAGCCTGGCGGAAGACAACAAAGAACAAAAGGTGTGTCACTGTGTCACTAATAATTAAAACAGCAATAAATCATTAACACCATCATCACTAATAATAATAATAATAAGAAAAATAAAACCATTAAAGGAAGAACATATGAAATAACTCATAGTCAAGAGTCCCCGTCAGCAGCACAGGTATAATGGAAAGATGACTAAAAGGTTATACCTAGAGGGTCACCCAGGTCAATGGTGATGATGTTCTGTGGTTCATGAGCGGCAAGGGTCTTCTACTTTACCTTTTTTCTATGGTATGCAGAATTTTGGAGTTAGGACCATAGTTATAGAGCTCTGGGTGCCCCCCCAGACCTGATTGGAAGGGGACAACCCCGAGCATGACCCCCTTTAAAACAACCCACAGACCCTAAGGAGAGAGCCTGTTTTATAAGTGGGTTGTTGGTCAAGGTAAAGAGATTTTTGTGTGGCTCAGTGGTGAAAAGAGTGACCTGGGTCCCCTCCCATGCAGCCCACTCTGAAAGTTTTAGGAGTCATCCATATTTTTTTTTTTTGGGGGGGGGATATATGAATTATTATGTATTATTACTATTGTCATCATCACCATACTACTATTATTATTATTATTATTATTATTAATTATTAACACAATGTTAATAAAATAATAATTCATGATTATAAACAACTGTAAAAGCTGGTAATCTTGTATTGTTACTACAGTGGGGATAACTGGGCCCTTAATACCACATATATAAGATAGTATAATAAGTGGAGAATTAGAAATATGTTATAAAGATAGTCAGGCACAGAGGTAAGAATGTATTATTAGTAGTGGAAATATAGGAACCTATAGAAATACTGTTATCTATAGCTGAATTCTGTATATGTATGTTCCTATTTTTATACAGTATATACATGCATACAAAGGAATTACCTAAAGACACATATGCATACACACACATATATGCTTAAATGTATACATACGTATACCTATCTACATGCATCACATCAGGAATGGGTTATATTGAATAATCATGGTGAAATTGAGAGTAACTATCACATTAGGAAAACTAGAGTCGTAAATATGATTAAAGAGACGTATATTTACCATATACGATCAATATAGTCGTGACATTGGTGTCAGTTGTGGAGAAGCAGATCATTTCTTTTCTATCATCCATTTTGCAGGAAGCTGACCGTCTGAAATGTGCCAATAGTGTGGTCCACCAGACTGACCAGGCCTGTCGACGCCTCATCTCTGAAGCCATGAAGACTGCCAGAGGTCAGCCTCAGAAATGTTTAATCTTTCAAGTTTAATAGAATATGCTGTCACTTGAAGCCTAGCTAAATTATTAACTCGTCTGCCTAATTTTAGAAAACCAAGTACCTCCTGATTGCATGAGGTCTTTGGCTGCTCAGCTGAGTGAATCCAAAGCAACATTCCTTCATAACCTGCGGAAACACTTCCTCCACGAAGTGCCATTTATCCAAGAAGAGGAAATCAATGTGGAGCACACAGTGAAAAAAGCAGCTGACATTTTTAATGACGACTCGAAAGAAATCTTGTTTAGAATCATAAATAATGACAAAAAAGCTTGAGTGAATGTCTGATGTACTGTTTAATTAAATACAAGCAAAAACGCATTTTTTAAAAACTATTTCTCAATTTACGTACCATTATGCTACTAAGTGAAACACTTGTAAATGTTTGTATTTTAATAACTTTATTTGGTGATTACAACTGTGAATTAAATGTTAAAGTTTTTAAAAATAAAAAAAGATTCTCCTCAAAATTGATTTCAAATGTCTACATGATGTCTCTGCTGATATGGTACAGTACAGTAATTAAGGGTAAATGGATAATTATTAATCTCACTCAAATTTTCTGCTCATACTAACATTATAACATACAAACAAGTTAATGAAAGTGATTACTTGTGTCCAAGATTTGCACAAATGAAAAGCCACTAACATTAGTTCACATTATATGTAACATAATGAGGGTTATACGGGATCTTTAATATGTCTCAGCATCGGCTAATATACAGACAGTAAGTGGCTACAGTAAATTTTGAAGTTGTATGTATAGAAGCATAAAGCTACTGGAGACAGTATATAAATATTAGTTTTTTAAAAAGCATGTAACACAACCATAAAAAACACATGACTAATTGTTGTCTTTAAATGTTTGATGCTAAATACTGTTTTGGTGTTGAATTAGAAAAAAAAAAAAAAAAAGACTCATGCTACACCCATCAGTCACAACATTAAAGCCAGCTGCTTAATATTGTGTCAACCCCCCTCCTGCTGGCAAACACCAGCTCTAAGCTTTCACGGTGTGGACACGGCACCTTTGGGTCACTTTATAAATGTGATTTACTCAATAGGCCGAATGAAATCCTAGTGACTCACTCCAAAGCAATGAAACACTGCAAATCCCATCACAGTGTTATACCAAACACAATAAGCTGCATTAGCAAAGGAGTACAGTTGTCATAAGGCATTACCTAACTCTTACAACAATCTATGCTGTGTTGCAACGTGTCGTTTGTGGTTTTGTACATTCACAACTAATATGAGAAGCTCAAAGTTGGGCTCAAGGTAGAAAAGCAGTAAGGCAACAGTATAGTGACTCCATATACATCTGTGTTGCCAGGAATCACTTTTTATGTTGGCCACGGGCAAAATGGCAGGCAAAATCGTATTTGTCTGCACACTTATGACCACAGCTGTTGCACTGGAATGGATGTTCATAGCCGTGGCAGCCCATGTGAATAGTGTAAAGGATATTGTCAGAAAAGTGAATATCACAATGCTGGCATTTATATAAGATCTGCTGGTCCGGTATAGTCAGGGTGGGGACAGGTGTGCCCGGCTGGCTGTTACTAGCACACGCAGTCAGAGCATTCATGTTGTTCCCAAAGCCAAGGCTGGGAGCAGGACTACAATTCTCATGGCGTGAGGTGGGAGATTCTTTTATAGGTGATGATGTCTGCACTCCATTTGAGCACACTGCAACCTGTTCACTGGAGACATTATGTATTAGGATGGGCTTCTCATCTTTTAGTGACTCCCTGTCTGGGGACACAGGAGCCTGAGACTCAGGGTGGAGCTCGGCCAACTGACCGGCCAGTGTAGACAGCTGGTCGAGAGGGTTTTTAAAAGTCAAACCATTAGCACTCCTGCTGCGACTTTCCTTCTCATCCACCTTGGGAGCATTCTTATACTCGCTGCTGTTCAAATGGTGGATCTTGTGAGACAAGTCATTCAGATAATCCGGCTTTGGCATCACCATGGAGGGCGGGTTGAGATTGATGAGGAGCCGGCGACCGAACCCCAGCGAGCCCGTTCTCTTCTGCAAAGCGCTCAGCATTCTCTTGTTGGAGAAAGGAGACCGTGCCACCCTCGTGGGCAAAAGCTTGTGGCGACGTCGCCGATGGTGCGACAGGTTGCTGCGGTCACTGCATCGGAAGGCGCAGAGGTCACACTTGTACGGCTTCTCTCCTGTGTGTGAGCGCATGTGGGCTTCCAAGTGGCGCTCGTATGCAGAGGCAAATGGGCACAGCTGGCAGCGGTGAGGCTTTTCTCCTGGGTGAGGAAATAACTGCACTTATAACGCTGATATTAACCAGCATATTTTACTGTGATAGTGTAAACAGAGGTGAAGAAGTGAGTGCATTGTAGTCAGTGTATTACACAAGGTTTATACAAACTGATGCTAGAAAATACAGTGGGAACACTGACCTGTGTGGATGCGGATGTGCTCTATTAAGCGAGCCATGCCTTTGTTTGCATAGCTGCAGTAGCTGCACTTGTACTTTCCATCGCAGGTCCTCTCCAGGCCGTCCATCTGCACATCTGACCCATCCTCCACGGACAGGCTCACCTCCACAGACGGGGGGTCCAGACCATTTTGCTCGCACCTTGGCGCAACTGCAAACAAACACAACGTGACTTCAACATCTGATCCTGCTTATTAAATACATAACGAAGTTGTTCGTTTAGTATTGTGCGTCCTTCCCACCAGCTTGAAACGACTCCGCTGCTTCTTTTTCACCACACACAGAGCCTGAGATCATGTTGACATGCTGGGTTTGCTGGGTCAGGTATTCTTGAAATTCCTTTACAAAATCCACGGGCTCGGTCTTTATCTCTTCCATGTTCCTTCTTCAGTGCTGAGCCTGAAAGAAAGAAATAAATCAAAGATGATGGCGACACGTATTACAACTCTGCTTTGGTATTCTGACAGCCGCTAACCTGCTGCTGCTAGCCTCTAGCTTTTAGCAGCAGTGCTAACGTTACCTAGCTATTTAAGCCCTTATAGTTTAAATTTTAACACCCAAATTTAACGCAGTCGTTACCGTGGTGCGTATTTTGCCTAATCGTTCTCACCAACCCTTTTTGTCGAGCAAACAGCAGAGTTTAATGGGGATAGTTTGTCAGCTCCCATCTGTTACCTGGTGAACGTGTGATCGCTTCCGTTTTTTCCTGATATGTCAGTGATCACCCAAACGCAACTGTTGCCTTCTCGATTATCGGAAAAATATAACGTGCGATTTTGTATGGGGCTGCTATTGTATCCAAAAAAAAAAAAGTCAGCCAATTTAAAAGCTGGGTGAGTTGTCCATATTTTCAGGAAGGCTTTTCCGCCGTTAATATCTATGCACGCACATTTACAAATCTGCACACTGCTGATTTGCACACCTTTTTAATTTTTAATTTTTAATTTTAGTTTTATACTTAATTTTAGTGTACTCTTGTATTTGAATGGTCGGGCATAGCACAGCAATAAGCATTTCACTGCATGTCGTACTGTGTATGATTGTGTATGTGACAAACAAAATTTGAATTTGAATTTGATTTGTTTGTTGTTGTTGAAGTTACGGATTTTAAATAGAAACAGGATTTTCTTTGACACACTGACAGTGAAGCACCTACCGTTCTTTTTTTTTTTTTCTCCAATCCTGCTCATAAAGATAATCCCACATGTGTATTTTAGACTTAACCCAGCAGGTTAATGATTAATATAAAGCTTTTACACTCTCGTTATAATGTGCAACTTCTTGTGTCTGACTCACGCAGGAGGTCATTGAAGGCAGCATGAGCCCTCTGGTGGACGTACGCTTGTCAACGTTTTATAACAAACACCATGGCTGCCCCGTTGGTCAGGAATTTCTCAAAGGTGATACTGAATATTTAGGCCATTATTATTTGCATTTGAAGAGTTTCTGCGCTGATTTGAATACATTTCCCGAGGTGTAACCCTTTTGTTATTGAATTGCGTAACCTGTCTGGCTCTTGCCTACGTGACGTTTTCAGCTAACTGATGCTAATGTTTGCTAGAGCTCAAAACGAACTAGTTTCATCCCAAAACAGATTCACCACTTAATCCTCTAACAGTGGTCAACCGTGGCCGACATTACTGCCTAATGCTCAGTCACACTGTGTATTTACTACCCAACTAATGTGAAGTTGCACATCTCTACTGCTGTTTGGTTCTCAGTCTTTCAGACAACTCACTCGTCCATGGGGGGCATGCCAGGCTGGATGGAGGAGCACTTCCTCCAGATCTGCCCCAGATGTGGCGTCACAGCAACCAGCCGAGGTGGTCCCCTTCCCTCCACTTCAGACATACTCAGAAGAGGAGGGCATGATGAAGGAAGCAGGTCAGCAGGACCTCTTGTTTCATGTTGCAGTGCACAGCTGGAGACAGCATTTCTTAAAATGTTAAATATCTGCATTGCTGTTTGACAGTGAAAAAATATGCACAAGAGCGCATCGCCCCACTTGTGTCAAAAATGGATGAAAATTCACACATGGATGAGGAAGTGATCAAATCCCTCTTTGAACAGGGTGTATGTAACTCATTTAATCGTGAATTAATGTAAGTCTTATTAAAACTATGCCGGTGTCAGTTTTTTCCTTCTAGTGACTCATTTTGTTTTTGTAGCTCATGGGCATTGAGATCGACCCAGAATATGGCGGAACTGGCTCTTCATTCTTCTCCTCTATTCTGGTCATCGAAGAGCTGGCGAAGGTGGATCCCTCTGTGGCAGTACTGTGTGACATCCAGAACACACTGATCAACACACTGTTCGTTAAACTTGGTACCCCAGCTCAGAAAGAGAAGTACCTCAGTCGACTGTCAACAGACATGGTGAGCAGCTTGATATTCTTGAAGAAATAAGCCAGTGTACAGCAATCCAGCGTTATTATTGTGAAGTGACAACTGATTAATGTTTTCTGATCATACACAAGCTACTTTCAGCTGCTGCACATGTTTGAATCACACTGAGCCACATGACGACCATATTTCCAAAGAGTTCTGAAAGCTTTGTTAACAGTAAATGAAAACATTTATTTATTATTTATTCATTTGCAACCCGAATTCCAGAAAAGTTGGGACGTTCTTTAAATTTGAACGAAATGAAAACCAAAGGACTTCCAAATCACATGAGCCAATATTTTATTCACAACAGAACAGCGATAACGTAACAAATGTTTTTTTAATTTTTACAATTTTATGTGCAAAATGAGCTCATTTCAAATTTGATGCTTATTACAGGTCTCAAAATAGTTGGGACAGGGGCATGTTTACCATGGTGTAGCGTCTCCTCTTCTTTTCAAAACAGTGTGAAGACGTCTGGGCATCGAGGTTGTGAGTTTCTGGAGTTTTGGTGTTGGAATTTGGTCCCATTCTTGCCTGATATAGGTTTCCAGCTGCTGAAGAGTTCGTGGTCGTCTTTGACGTATTTTCCGTTTAATGATGCACCAAATGTTCTCTATAGGTGAAAGATCTGGACTGCATGCAGGCCAATTCAGCACCCGGACTCTTCTCCGACGAAGCCATGCATTGTCCTGCTGAAATACACAAGGCCTTCCCTGAAATAGACGTCGTCTGGTGGGGAGCATATGTTGCTCTAAAACCTTTATATACCTTTCAGCATTCATAGCTCCTTCCAAAACATCCAAG
>VUQS01058255.1:0-11229 GCA_015108495.1 Heterochromis multidens | reverse complement strand
ATACCCCCCCCCCCCCCATTTTTTATTCAAACTCTACCCACAGGGAAAAAGATGTCATATCTGAAAGGTGACTGGCTGTTAGTCACACTTCAATAGGAGTGCTGAGGAGGTGGTCAAGGCTGAAAGCTGTAAGAATTATCACCTCTTAACCCCTCATTGATTTGGATATATTTCATTGTATTCATTGTATTTCATGTATTGCATTGTGAATTCTTGGAGAAAAGGTGTCAGAGTGACTTTGTATGGTGGAGCTGGGCGACAGCATGGTGCGTGCTCTGAGACCTTCTGGGCTTCATGCATAATGCTCTTTGTGTTTCCTGGGAAGGATGGACGAGTGACAGGGAGGACTGAGTCCCTTCCAGAATCTCAAATGGATTACACTCTCTTTCTCCCTCCTCTCGCCTAGCTCTCCCCTTCTTCTCTTTTATGCTATTTGAGGGAAACAGCCAACATCACTGATGTGGCCTTTTCCTGTGTGTGGCGTTAGAACAAAGAAATTGTGCTTCCTTAGCATGCTTGTGCTTGTGTTGTGCTGTCTTTTTTTGTCCACTCTTCGTCTGCTTACCATCCTTTCTTTCTCCAATCTGTCCTTCTACCTTTCTTTTATCTCCCAGTTTTAATGATTTATTTTTCAAGAATGTCTGACCTGTGCTGGAACTGAGTCTTAAGCGTCACTTCAAAAGAGTGTCAATTATTTCCATTGTAGGCACTGACAGTGATAAGAGAAGACTGGATATTTCAGAACTGAGTTAGGCTGTTTTGTTTATAATGCCACTGATTTCTTTTCAAGCTGCCAGGTAGATATAAATTCTTAAAGAACACCTTACTTTGAACACAGTGGTGGTTGTCTGTATTCTAATTTTATTTCTAGTAAAGTGAAATAAACTTGTCACGCATAGCTTAACTCCAAAATTTATTGAAAAACTCGGGTTCCTATTTAAAGGGTCATACAGTATTCCTAAATTTCATTATGCTGTGTTTCATTACATAACAGCGCATATCCCATTAGCCTGTTGCACAGTCATTTACAACTTCATGAATTATAAATCAGTTTCCTTTCATCACAGCTGGAACGTTCTCCCTGATGTGCAAATTACACTCAGGAAAACAACCACAAGTAAGTCCACTTTAACTCAGAATCTAAACCTCCCTCAGATGGACCATGGAACATGAGAAAACAAACCAACAAAAAACAAAAACTTAACCAAGAGCATTGCATTGCATTCACTGCACTAGACAAAATATCCCACCAACCTCAGGGGCCTCCTGGTGTATATTCAATACACAGTAGATGGAGAAATCGACACTCTACCTGGTTTTCAGTATCTGTGGTTTGCTCTTTCACTGACAATAAGTTGGAACTAATAGATTACTGCAGCCCCTAATGTGCCCCTGAAGGAGGCCCTCAGGGCTGAGGACCTATTAACAATAGATGTATACTTACAGCACTACCCCGTCCAAACAATTTCTCAAACCCCGAGACTCCCTGTAGTACTTTATAACACTCGGAGATATCCAGGTCAGACACTAGCTGCACTCACACTGTATGCGAGCCCACAAGCAGAGATCACTAAAACATAAATCAGAAACGTGTGAGAGAGAAATAGCCCCTGGCGTAATGCAGAGGCGATTATGAACTCAAATGGGCACTCTTTTCAATAAAAACATGAAATATGATCTGGCTTTAAGAGAGTTGAAAGACACCTACAAGAACATTAACAAGAGATGTTCTCTGAGGTTAGGGCACAGTTACAAGAACGGTTCTGATTTCACCTATAGTCAAGTCACATTTATAAGATTACAATAAAAGTGCCATGACAAATCCTGCATCATTTTCTTCCTTTGATCCTGTGGCAACAACAAAAAATATATTAAAGTATATTGAGCTACATTTAAAATATATTGATGCAATTTCATGTATTACAGAAGTGACTATTTAACTACTTGCTAGTAGAAATAAGCTTTTGGGAATATTAATGGTGCAAGGTTTTCAGTACACAAGCACACAGGCCACAGAATAAAAATAATATGGCATGCAGGCAAAACATGGAGACGCAGGAGAAATGCAATTGTATCCTGAAAAAAGTACATTTGTCATGGATGTATTGTAACACGCATATAATGGGGTGCTTTCAAGCTTGAATAAATACCTTCTATACATACAAGTACAAACGACCTTGATAGCTTGAAGTACAGATACGTTCAATCTACAGCACTTACTATAATCCTTCAGATAAAGCACTTTTACACCACCTCAGGGATCTGATGTTCACCCCATGACACAGTAATAGTTATAATACACATATATACACACATACCAAACATAAAACATGCACAGTTATAGATACAGACATACACTTATACTTGCCAGTGTTTAAACATTGCATGTCCATAAATGTGTTTGCTTAGACCCAGTAGATATTGTTGACATATATGTAACATATATGAACAAGCAAACCCTTGATTCTCCTTGAAACAGTGTCATCAGGTAAAGGCAATATACTCAAAAGGCATAACATTGCTATTTTGAAGTCCATCCCACAATTTAGATGAAAAAAAAACAGCTCCACTCATACATTTATTACACATTCAAATCCCAAAAGTAGAATCTGGGTTTCCAGATTAGATGCCAGTGTTTAGGAACTCCTTAGGCAGTGACAGGTGGAGCCTGTTTTATCGAAACCTCTGACATCTAGGGGCTGGTGTTTTTGCTATTGAAGTGGGTGGTATTTTCATGCCAACATCTAAAGACATCTCCAAGCCCTTATAAGAAGGTAGTGATTTACTCCAAGTCTGGCAAGTAGATTGACAAGATCTCAAAATCATTTGAAATAAATACTTTTTAGGTTTGTAAATGACTGTGGCAGCTAGTCTCCAAGAATTCAAACATTTCACCACAGGATCTGCTGGTCCTATAGCATTGCCTTGATTGGGCCTTTAGACTGAACTCCCCTACCCCTACCCCCACCCCCACCCCTCCCACTCACGCTCCACCTCACAGTCTATCGGCCTGAAATTTTCAGCTTTTTGTATTCATGCAAACTCAGCTTTTGTGACACTGAAGGACATTACAGCAAACTGTGCCATTGTAAAGCTATTTCAACAATGGTTGTGTGACAATAGAAAGCATTTTCTACAACTGTATGAGATGAAGCAGACCAGACTTTTTACTTTTTCTTGTTTAATTTTCATTTTAAGTCTATAATTGTTATCCTATCACATGATCATGGCAAGTGAGTTTGTAGCACAATATACAAAACCAAATAATTTCTCATCATGTAATCTGTAAGATAATGTGTGATTACCATAAACTGCATGTAAGGCAAAATACAAACCTGGAGCAGAGTAGTAAAAGGTTTTAGGGCAGCTAACAGGTTCTGCAGGGGAGTATCAAATTAAAAGGAGCACATAAGTGCCTTTATTTTTATAATACTACCTTAGGCCAGTAGTCTCATAAGTACAACTAATGCATTACTTTTACGTTATATGGGAATTCATAATTTAATACAGTATAGTGCTTCAATGATTCTATCTCAGCTCCATCACTTTGACTTTTGGTTTGAAGAAACATACTGTGCACTGTAGCTGCATCTCTCTTTTCTTTTCTCTGACTTTCTGAAGCCTCCGTTCCCTGTTATTGACTGTAAAGAAAATCACAACACAAAGTATAAATCTTTGAATACACAAATGTGTCATGGCGAATGGATGCACAGATCACTCTTTACACTTAAAGTAAAAGATGTAGGCTAATCCATCTCCCACCTTGGTTGAAAAAGTCTGCCTCAAATTCTCTTTTGTTGCATTCTCTGTTAGCTAGCTTGTTATACTGTGCGCCTGTGTGTTTAGTTTGATGAGTGCATGGGGCTCTTGATGCTGTGCAAAGTAAAGCTAGAACTGGGTGGGCAAAAGTTTATCAAATACCTAAACTGATCAGAATAATACTAAAGGGCCAGTTTTGGTCCACAGGCCTTGATTTTTGACACATGTGGCATAAAAGGAGTTATTTCTGTTTTGGGCTAAGATTAGCTTCTGAGACCAGGGTTTTACTGCTTTTGTCTACAAAAGAATATTAATTCCATTGATATTGTTATTGAAAAAGTACTTCATTTATTCAAGAAAATAAACAAAACAGAAAGCATTTTTTAAAGAATTAATTTTAGTAAAAAAAAGAAAATATCAGTAGTCAGTGTTTCACAAAGCATCAAGTGCGTGCCTATATAAATATTTTAGAAAAGCCAACAATATCCTCTGGATATTATTATTTTTTCACTTGCGTGTGTAAAAAGAACAAAATGAAGGCCCAAGTAAATCACTAAAGAGAATGCAGTGGCTTTATACTACAAAAGACACACTTCTGCTATATTTGTCTCTGACAGTGTATAATCTAAACCTTGAGTCATATCAGTGAATCTTTTGTATTAATAATTTGCTACCATTCAGAGATTTTCACAGCCAAGCGTACAATCTGTATCTCATCCATGATGCAGGGCAAGATGGGTGCTGATGTATGCCCACGGAATATCATCAGATACGCCTTTCCAACTCAGCGCTGTTTGTCTCTCTCCTTTAGCATTGCCTTGATTAGGCCTCTAAACTGAATTTCACTTCTATCATTTTTATGTTGTGTTTGTGAATCGCCCCCAACTCAGCTTTTTGTATTCATGCAAACTCAGTTTTCGTTACATTGACAGACATTACAGTAAACTGTGCTATTGTAAGGCTATGCCAATTTGGTATAGGTTGTGTGACAATGGAAAGCAGCTGTATGAGAAGAAGAAACAACTTCTACAACTACAACAAGAGCAGACTTTTTGCCTTTTTTGTTGAATTTTCAGTTTGAGTCTATAATTGTTATCCTACCACATGATCATGGCAAGTGAGTTTGTAACACAATATACAATACCAAATAATTTCTCATCATGTAATCTGTAAGATAATGTGTGATTACCATAAACTGCATGTAAGGCAACAAAGGCACAAACGTACAGTAGAGTAGTAAATGCTTTTAGAACAGGTCCTGCAGGGAAGTATCAAATTAAAAGCAACACATAAGTGCCTTTATTATTATATAAGTACCTTATGCCAGTAGTCTCATAAGTGCAACTAATGGATTACTTTTAAGTTATCTGGGAATTCATAATTTAATACATTTTAGTGCTTCAATGATTCTATCTCAGATAAAATTGGTTCAAATAAACCATTGAAATTACATCAAACTCAGCTCAAACATCACTGTAAACACTATCCAAACAGACATTTTTAAGTTTTATCTTGTCTGTTTTATCTTTTTAAAAAAACATACATAAGCTAAAGAATGACAAAATAGTATAATCCCTAGGTTAAATTACAATGGAGGCATGGCTGAAACAATCCCTGTCATGTACAAACCCCCACACCAAAACAAAGCTTTCACAAATCTGATTGTTCAAAGCCTTTGATGGCGCTGAATCTAGAAATTTTTTGGCTATATACACCAAGTCTCCCACATACAGATACTTTAATAAACTTGAATTTTTGGGCAGCTTCCAATCCACAGCCCACTGCTTGGA
Organism: Heterochromis multidens; assembly: GCA_015108495.1. Classification (NCBI taxonomy): domain Eukaryota; kingdom Metazoa; phylum Chordata; class Actinopteri; order Cichliformes; family Cichlidae; genus Heterochromis; species Heterochromis multidens. Next base: position 5,680 of record VUQS01058255.1, on the reverse strand, counting down.
CAGGCACAGTAAATATTCTATTGTTTTTTGAGAAGGGAGAGCCTGGAGGTAGGTGATGAGTGGGGTCACCAGCTGAACAAGCCAAGCGTGCTGTCATGTTGCCCTTGCCTCCACCACTCTGCTTCCAATACACGTTTCTCCTGCTTCAGTATTGAGCGCACACATATAAGCGCACAATAATTCTTGAGTATATGAATTCACATAAAGAACACAAACACAAATATAGTCACCATACACATGCATCTGCAAGCACGTGTAAGTTCATGCACGTGCAAGTACCCTTTAACACAAAAAGCACAAATTATGTAAGTAGTTCTCTGTGTATATTTTACAAAACAAACTTTAAGTATTATTACATTGCACTTTGCTTTGGATCAGGATTTTATGAGAGAGAGATCATATAAAAATTTCTAAACTCAAGAGTTAGTATGAGGCAAATACTAAATATTCTGGCAGGATAAATGTGTCCAATGTGATGTAAATGAGTTACTGTAACTTTAGCAACAAAGGGGTATATTGTATCAGTATATTATACTGATTACCTCAATCAGTCTGTTACATCTGCTTTGAATCTGAGCTGCTGGTACAAAAGAGCTTTGTGGAGTTTTGACTGCAAAGTTCCTATATTCATTTGATGGGAGAAAGATCTTCTTTCTTTATATGATATAGATAGGAGCAAGGCTCATAAGCTTTCTTATTCTGACCATCATCCTCACAGAAAACATCAAGCGGTTTCACAAATACAAAAGGTAGTAAAATATATAAATAAAAGAGGAACATGATTGTGCTTGTAGCCGTGTTGGCAGGTTTACAACATAAAAATTAAACAATTGTATTCATGGAACATTTTGGCCCATGACATCAGTCAGACCATAGATTTTATCCAGGCTTGGACCAGTGTCCAAGACAGAGAGAGATTTTGCTGACATCTCCCACTGACTCACTGCCCTGTTTGGATTAGTTTTTATTGATGCCACTCAGCTTCTCAAGTGTACAGAGGACAGATTGTGCTCTGATTCATTCAAAACATTCTGTTACCTCTGACTCACTCTAAAAATCGCAGTCTCCTCAGCAGGTGACCATGTGTCTCAGCATCCGGTAGCAATAAGGTGGTGCTTCCAGAGCAGGTATATATGCACATGACTCATCCATCTATTCTGCTGCAATACGAAAACCTACTCACCACTGGAATTCTCTCCAGCCTACAAAGAAAGAACCAGTGCAATGGATATTGTGAAATCTGTATTAGAAATGCTGAAAAGCACTGGTTTACAAGAACATCCTGAGCATCCTGCCTCATCCGGAGGATCTTAAGAAGCGCCATAGCAGGACTGTAAATAATTTGCTCCTAATATACTTGTCTGCCATTCAAAATTATTCATCATACTTGTTATATGTTGGTCTTGCTTCTACAATATCATATTCAGTTTTGCTCCAGGAGCATGACTGAAATTGACCGATAAAACTTTTGTCAAAGGTTTGCAACTTGGGGAAATAGATTTTCTACCAGAAAGAGAAGAAAAACTTTTTAAGATATGCTTAACATTGTGAAAGAGTCTATTTTAAAGGAAGCTATGAACTTTTCCTAAACCTAACCTAAGTAGTTTTTATTTTATTTTGTTTAATTTTGCCTAAACCTAACCAAATTCTGACTGACAACTGATTCTTTTTTTTTTTTTTAATATTACATCCACTGAGTACAAATGAATAATTCCACATTTGCTTTTGGTCTGAGGACAAAAATCCCCACGGGACACAAAACCCAGTCTCATGGGTTAATGGTCTGTGTTTTAACCACCCCCCTTTACTTCTTGCACTACAGAGTTGCATTTAATATTTTTCAGAGCTCTAACATCTCAACATTGTGATCGGCTGGTTGCAATGAAAGTCCAGGAGCAACATTAACATAATATAATAGGAATAATAATAATAAGCGGTGAAGCACTACCTTAAAGTGTGCATGTGTGTTTTTACATTTAATATTGGTAAATTGTCTAAGTTGTTTATTTTCTTCTTACATCATGCTTCTACAGACTATTTGCCAAGCATTAAAGTTGCAGACCATAAATAATGGGCCTCTTGCTCCAAAGGTTCATCTTGAATAGAAGGTGAGATGCGAAGCCAAACAAGATCAAAATGTTATAATGATGGAAACATTCCCAATACCGGACCTCATTCAATACATTTAAATAAATCTGCAGAACAAACACAAACAAAAATAATGAATTCCACCATAGTGCTCACAAAGTTAAAATTCAGAACACCTTATATTTAATGGATTTTAATCATGTTTACTCATTGCTGGTGCAGAATTTTCCAGGCGTCTTAACTGTTAATCTTTTTGCTCATGTATATCCTGAAGGAGAACCTGTTCTCTGAACAAAATCTAATTCATGTCTAATAAACACCTGCTGCAAGATGTCCCCCCCTTAGCTTTGTAGTTAAGCGGTATTGTCTTTTGCTGTTCTCTTTCATGCTTCCATTCATTTCTTCACAGCTCTGTGTGTCAGCTATTGGTCATCAGTTGTGGACACTTTGCCTTTGTCCTCTCAGAGCACATTTCCTGCCTGTGACAGCTCCTCTCAGAGGAGTGACACTCATTCCAGTCTGGTGAAGTGAGAATACACTTCTCACACAGTAGTGAAGTAGAATATACACTAGGGCCAAACAGCCAAGTGCCTCACCTTTACTTGACCTTGTATGGACCAAGTTTCTCTCAGTGGGCAGTGGCTGTGTGCTGCTTCTCAGAAAAAAAAAAATGTTGCCACAACAAAGCAATGGCAGCCCATAACAGCACAACACTGGCCAGCTCTGATAGCAACAGTGACATATCTTTGGAGTGGCTGAAAGATATTTTAAGCTGGATTTCGACACAGATAATAAATAAGGTCATAAATAAATGATTATAATAAAGTGGTTGTGCAGGCACAGAGATGTGAATAAGTGTTACATCATGAAAGTAAAGCAATTAAGCAAGCTATTAATCACAGCCAGATAGGCTACGTAAAAACCAGCAAAATAAATTATAAATTAATTGCCTACAGATCAAAGGCATTATACTATATTTCATGATAGAAATGTAACGCTGTTGAAGAGTTTCTGGATACCACATGAATGCCCCTTTTGACTTTCAAAATAGAGAGCTCCAGGCAAAGGTAATTCATGCCTGAGTTGAAGCTTTTGTGCAGGCAGAAGTATTCTGTGAGTCACAGGATACTTTTCCAGCTTGACAGGATTTTTTTTTTTTTAAAAACTCATCACTCACTCAGATCACTCATACACAGCTCCATATTCCTTATGTTATGTATGAGCTACACAAAATTATTTAATGTGTAAAATTATCAGGTCTTCATTCCATCAGTCTGTTTTTTTCCCTACCTTTTTATGCTCATTAGATGCACTTTACAATTTGGCAAAAGACACATCAGAAGGTTGACTGTTTATCAAGCTCCACATATTCCACATATTTACATTCAAAACTCCCTGTTTATATAGAAATGCACATGCCATAAGCATTCTTGGAGTGGGGCAATGCCATCCTCTGCTCAACTTTACCTAGTCTAATATATACATTAAGTTGGCAGTGCACAGAGGTGTGCTTGTTTGATTCCATTTGTCAATAAATGGCAAATTAATATGTAAAATTATGCAAAATCCTCAGTGAAAATTTTACTGTGACAGAAAGTAAAGACTGCTATCTAGATATGGAAGGGGAGGGCAGCAGGTTCGTGCAGTGGTTATGTTACAGTTAAACTAGGGAAAACAGTGGTTGGAGACTGCAGCACAGCCAAAACTATTGCAACTGTGTTCAATGAACTTGTGATCTTGTGTTCCTTTAGTTGCTTTGATGACGGGGAACAAATCTGCAGCCACTCACAATCAGTTCTCTGTCTTCAGAGGGACTTTGGTGTGTCAAGACGGCGATAACATGGCAATAAGGCAGAATCAGTCTGCTATCAGTCTGCAACTGAATGGGGTCAAGTTGGCAATTGCATGCGATATGTTTGTGATAAATTGGTGAAAATCACAAATCTGTTGGAAGTCTGTGTTTATAAATTAGATGGCAATCAATTGCAAACTTTTTCCAATCTGTGTGAGAGCGATTGCAGTAAGTTTGAGTCAGACCGAGATTATTTGGAGACAGGTTGTCTCCCACCAGGTGACCTGTGCAAACACTTTAAGATCAAAAGTGGTAGATCTGGTCACCACAACTACTTGCAATCAGTAACCAAGGCAAACAAATTCAATGTGATCACTGAACACCCACCAACTTTTCCCAGTTGCAAAGAGGTTGCTGTCCTGTTTTTGCTGTAGTGTGATTGAGCTATTCAAGCAGAAAGTCCAGGGCCTGAATCCACCGGCTGGATGGGACTACTATACCCTGCAAGTCTCCCACTACCTTACACAGATATATATATTTATAAAAAAAAAAAATTCTCCCCTCGCCCTAGCTGGCGGTCTTTATCCTTCAAGCTTGGGTCCTCTACCAGAGGCCTGGGAGCTTGAGGGTCCTACGCAGTATCTTTGCTGTTCCTAGGACTGCGCTCTTCTGGACAGAGATCTCGGATGTTGTTCCTGGGATCAGCTGGAGCCACTTGCCCAGTTTGGGGGTCACTGTCCCGAGTGCTCCGATTACCATGGGGACCACTGTTGCCTTCACCCTCCACATCTTCTCTACCTCCTCTCTCAGCCCTTGGTATTTCTCGAGCTTCTCGTGTTCCTTCTTCCTGATGTTGCTATCACTTGGTATAGCTACATCTATCACTACAGCCTTCTTCCTCTGCTCGTCCACCACTACTGTCTCCGGTTGGTTAGCCATCACCAGTTTGTCCGTCTGTATCTGGAAGTCCCACAGGATTTTAGCTTGGTCATTCTCGACTACCCTAGGGGGCGTATCCCACTTAGACCTTGGTACTTCCAGGCCATACTCAGCACAGATGTTCCTGTATACTACGCCAGCCACTTGGTTATGGCATTCCATGTATGTCCTGCCTGCTAGTATCTTGCATCCTGCTGTTATGTGCTGGATTGTTTTAGAGCAGAGGTCACTAACAGGCGGACTGCGGTCCGGGTCCGGACCCAGAAGCTGTCCCATACGGACCCGGACCTACAGCCAAAACAGGTTATGATTTAACACCTGGCGGGCCGCTTCGATTTTAACCGGCGTAGCTTTTATCGTCTTTACGGTAGTGGTTTTGTCACTGAGGAAATGCACAGACCAATTACATGCGAGTTAAGCCATACCACGTGATACCGCTCAGTCAATCAAATCTGAGCATTCCAGGCGGCAAACACTGCGACTCCACAGTGCTGATAGATGAGTTAGAGGCAAATATGGTAGGAAGAAAAAAGAAAGACAGCGATACATGTAGAAAAAACAAAACAAAGGGAGCGATACAGACGGGTGAGACGGAGAAAGGGATAGAAAAATAAGGAACAAAAGACGCTCTCCAAAAAACAGAAAAGTGGATAGCGAAAATAGAGCATTTAATCTGGAATGGACGGAGTCATTTTTGTTCATAATTCACTGGGAGCATATATATATATATATATATATATATATATGCGTGTGTGTGTGTGTGTAATGTTCAGCTCTATGTGTTTGAATTGTATTGAATTCATTTGATTTGACAGGTATTGATTACTTGCAGATGTTGATACAACTACTAGGCTACTTAAA
>VUQS01058252.1:0-13778 GCA_015108495.1 Heterochromis multidens | reverse complement strand
AGTGCTATTAAAATTGGGGGGACGGGAGTAACCTGAACACTCGACTGCTCACCTCCCCCCAAGATCCTAAATGTCTAAGGTGTAGATAAAATTGAGGGACAGACAGCAGTGAAGGGTGACTGGGGCCACTTCAGCAGCCCCACCCATCAACCTCTGGTGGACACTCCTGCCCCCCAAGACCCTATATGTATGGTGATATGTCATGAACCATAATGACTATGGGGTAATTAAAAAGAGGAGGGGCGGGTCACCGCTCAGCACAGCCAGCAAAGCCATGTGAGTGGCCCTACCCACTGCAGCCTACGCGGCAAGCGCCCCCCCCAGGACCCTACGTGTGTGAGTGATCTGTTGTTTGAGGAAATAAGGGGGGAGGGGCAGGATTTGCAGCGTTTTTCTATTTGCTCGTGTTTTCTTAAGTTGCAGTCCGTTTGACCTTTCAGGGCCACCATAACTTTGGCTCTGAAGCAGCATTCCTTCTGTGTGTAGTCACACAGCCACTTTGAGATCTCAGCGTCCCACCCACAACTCTATTTGCAATACAATACAAAAACACAAATTACAATCAAGATTAACTCACCTCAGTGAGAAATGTGCACAGCACACAGTGCTGAAGGGCAGAGGAAGCTCTCAGGTAATTCACAAGCTTTACAGTAGAGTCCATGACATCTGAAAATTCTTTTCCAAGACTGGTACACAGCACTGACTGGTGTATTAAACAATGGTATAACAGCAAGTTGGGATGTTCTTCATTCAGGCACTGGACAGCTTACTTCTCCTTCCCCACCATGGCTGGAGCACCATCAGTTGCAATGGACACTACAGTTTTGATGTCAATTGTCTTTTCATTTAGCATCTGCATGATGGTTTCATAGATGTCCGCTCCTCTAGTGTGACAGTGGAGTAGGGTAAAACCCAGCAAGTCCTCACAGAACTCTCCCTTTACATTGCTGAAGTATCTGACAAAGACACATAACTGTGCTTGGTCTGTGCTGTCTATTGACTTATCCACTGCCAGTGAAATACACTGTGCATCCTTAATGCCATCAGTGAACTGCTTAAGGAGGTCATCAACCAACAACTCCTGGTCAAAGTGTTGCTCGATAGTGGAATATTTTTGAATTTCTCTGACATCTTGTTTCTCCTTTCCCTCAAATAGTGCTTCAACTACCTCACAGTCTTTAACTACCTCTGCATCGGAAAAAGGTTTTTAAATTTATTCCTAGCACCCAGGCCACTCGGAGAGAAGTGTCAGTAGTTCTCTCCTGCTGCATCATGGATCTCACAAACAACTTGTGTTGATTCATTGCTGTTCAAAATTGACTGCTTTGAGTCATAGTGGCATTTCACATTTCCACTCTCAACTACTCTACAGTCTCTGAACAAATTAAACACACGGGCCTCATGCTGGACTGAGGCAAAAAAAACTACTACTACTTATACTTTTCTTTTCTTGGAGCATTTTGATACTGCTGTGGCACCTCCTTCTCCGATAGAGGACGCTGGTATCGCACTCTCTCATGATCACAGAATGGCACGTGGACATCTTTTAGACCTTAGCTGTCTTGCTAATGTTGACATGAAGCCTGACAACAGAAGCATGTCAATGTTGCATCAAACGTGTTGCCAAGGTTACATCTTAATCGCAGGCTACTAGGGCCAGGAACGTTGTAAAAAAAAAAATCTAAAATGTGTTAGATTTTACCAAATAAACACTTTATTGATAGGACTAAAACAGTTTTTGAATGTAGTAAGCATACACTTCATTACATCAAACCAATGTGTTCCTAATATAACGTGTGGGCTGGGTCCACATTGACTTGCTGTTTGGTCTAGATCTGGACCGGAGTCCAGACTTGAGAATCTATGCTATATGGCATGAACATTTTACTTTAAATTAAATTGAGTCCATAAACACTACATCTGGCCCTTGATAACATTCCATTTCCTAGCGTGGTTATTGGTAGGGTAGGGAAGGTTTATGGATTATGTACTTTACTGAATGCTGAAGTTCTAATTCTTTCTGAATGCAAGGTATTCTATTAAGTCTTATTAAGTCTATTAATGACATCTGCTCAGGAGATGCTTAACACTGAGCTCTTGCAAAATAATCTGTAATAAAGCAAGTTACCAAAAGGCAGCATTTTATTAATCCCTCAACACAAAACTTTATGGTTGTGCAGGTCCTGGAGCAGGTATCAAAGGCAGCATTGTCTGCTTCTATATTGAAGCAGAAACACCATTGGTTTGATTTATGGAGATAAACTACTGCAATAATATGATGCACCTTAGGGGGTCTTGTGTTGGTGGTTTTTCAATATTTTGTCACACAAAGTGAATGTGGGATAACATAGCATGGTCATCAAACTAAATCAGTGCATTGAAATTCTGTTGTCTCACACCCAGATGAGAGGTATGTTCATCAAGATGTGCTCAACATCCATGGCTGCCTTCAATCTGTGTCCTTGGTTTTTGCCAAAAAAGCAATCTTGCACACAGCTGCAGTTACATCACATGGGCCTTAAATGATTGCTTAGTGCCGACATATGAGACGCATATACAGCACAGTGTGAAGCTCTCTTTGAAAGGCAAAACTCCTACACAAGAAAATGAGAGAAAATTTACTTTGGCAACAAGAAATTTCTGATTAGATAGTTTTCCACTGGGGACTTGACCTAAATCTGACAGAAAAACAAGGCTTGTGTCATTGCTAACATACCAACAATACAAAGAATTACATTTTTAATTTTCCATGTTGCATTATCAGCATTACACAAGACATGGAAAGTGCCTGAAGAGGCTAAGAAATATGATTGAACAGTTGGGGATTACTATTACTGATTAATGTTACATGCTAATTAACAGTGCTATTCCGAGCAATGGATTTGCAAGAGATAAAGATAAACATGTCATTGCCAGCACTGAGCAGCAGACATGAAGTGCATCTCCTCTCATCCACTTATCATCTGCAGCTGTAAGTGGTCTTCACTATCTGCAAATATAAAACCTAAACACAAAAGACATCAAGTAATGATTTAAAGAAACTAGATGTGAGGGTTCACTCTGTGTGTGCACTGGGCCCTGTGGCCAGTTAAATTATTTTAGTGATTATGGGTTTTATTTCCGTTTCAGTTGACCAAGTTTTCCTTTTCTTTTGTTGACCACACATCCACGGAAGAGTTGAAGTTGAAGCAGCCTGTCTGCTCAGTACCATGAACTATCCACAGGTGAATGAAGCAATTTTTAATTTAAATGCTGCTCATGTCAGATACTGATTTTGTTTTTTTTTTTCTTTTTACTGCACTTTACATGAAATTGCTTCTTCACTGAAGTGTGATGAAATAGGTCCAAATGGTGCAGAATTTTAATTCACTACATGCTTAATGACTGGAGCAAAGCTACTGTCTAAAATCCTGTTGGCAAAATCCTGGGCTGTAGGAGGCCCAAGAATGAGCCTATCCACGTTAAAATGCTCACCTTTAAAACAGACATAAACATGTACACTGTCTGGTGCAAAGAACAGTTTTGGTCTCTATATCACGTTTCCCAATTTGTGGCAGTGATTAATCTGCTAGCTGTTGGCTAGGTGCCTTTGTCACTGTAAATACCTGACTTGCTAATGACTCATACTATGAACCTGTGTTCCAGTTTTGGCCAGAGAAACTGTATTTTATTTGTACCCTATCCTACCTACCACTAAATAGAAACTGTCTGTGATCATCGTACTACCAAAGCAAATGTAAATCTAATGCACAATCCAGGAGACCAATAAAAGTTGAACAGATTTTATTGGCAGCACAGAAGGAGGGACTCAGAAGCAGCTAAGTGAACTCAGGAAAGTGTTTTCAGTGTGGAGGAACTGGATTTCACCAGAGGATCACCTAAGGCGTGATTTAGACTTCTGCAGGGAATCTTTATAGAGCCTACGACGTAACCTAAGTAAGTGGCAGATGTCGCTGCCTGCATTTATGCTTTTGCTGTTGCATTACGTGTTGTAAATCCGAATCCTCTGCACAAACTAAAATGTGTAACAGTTCTAATATACAAGCATGTTTATGTTTTTGTCAGTTTATATGGGTGAAGCACAATGAATACCTCCCAAGCTTTAGGCTGTCTGAGGGGACAGTCTTATGAACTAATGTCTCACACAAAATTGTATGTAGTTAAGGACAGCTATGAATACCAGAAGATGAGTTGAGTTCCTCTGTTTGGCAAACCAATAATATGAATCAGGCTATTTGCAATTTTGTAATTTTCCAAATCTTGATTACCAAACTTGTGAAACACAAAAAGGAAATATGGGGGGGATTGGAGAGTTACATCATCAAATCCCCAGCTGCTACAACTGCTTTTTTCTTCATTCTGCTGCTTTAGCATTAGGAAAGCAGACCTTTCTGCCTGCAGTGTCCCAATTTCCCCTCATTTCTGCTGTCTATCCTAGATAAAGATTTCAAGTTGAAGTCTCTATGAAATGAAGAAAAGCAATAGCAAAACCAAACAGCCCAAAGAAAAAGCCAGGGACTTGGATAAGTGTTGTGAGATTAAGCCTCACAGATCTGCAAAAAATAACATCCAGGCCTCAGCTGCTCTACCTGCTGTGGAACAAAATATAGGTGGATGAGCTGCTGCAGGGAAAAAGGCTTCTGGAAGGGCAAAGATTTGTAATTGTACTTTGTAAATTGCTTTTTCCTCCAGTCAAGGATAGATGTGTCTTGGTTAGCTGAGAGCAGTGCTCTTTGCATCATGTGTCAAATTTTATCTTGAATGATAAGAATTTTTTTTTTTTTTCAAATTGACTTAGTGCTAAAACCCTACAGCAAATTAAGTGAAATTTAAGCAACTCACTTGCCTTGTCTTTGTATGAACATGATGTGACCAGATTTCACAATTTATGGAGCAGCAGTACCCATGTGTTTCACTGTCTTTCACTGCTTCCGCTGTTGATCTGCATGTAGCCTGTCCAGTTGCCTGGGGTGGCTAGAGCCATCCTTCAAATTTGTGGCAACTTCATGTCTGATAAGTAGTCACATTCAATCACTCAAACTTACACTGTCTGATTTGAAAGTGAGAGCAGCATTAGTTGACATAGCAGCCAGTTAGCTGTGCACCCAGTGCACAATCCACTGACAGAAGTTGAATAATTTCTGGACCAACAGGTGAAATGGACAGCTAAAGAGTAATATTATGGATATATGCAAGGTTATATATTTGTCTACAATGAGTTATGCGTCATTAATTAGTATAAAGCCTTCTTATTCTTGTTAACTAATAGTTGAGATTGAATAATCTTAACAGAACTGTCTATAGTTCGAGTTCACAAGTGAGAACACATATTAAACACATATTACTTAAGTTTGTAGTTTTGTTGCTTTCTAATAAAGGCACACATTCAAAATACAGCTAATTACTTGTGCTTTTAAGGGCAACTAGCTTTTCTGAATAACAATAATTTGCCTAACATACGGACAGATATATAGCACAGAAAACCAGGATTTTTGTGAAGCTCAAAACATTAACTGTACCATTATCTATGCACATCTGACAATTACTAACAATATAGTAGTTTTCAACTATTCTTTGTTCTCCAAAAGCATAATAGAATCCAGAAAAGTTCAGCAGTGGTTTTGGTGTGCCACCCCAAGATTTTGAGTAGCCCCATCTGGCTACCAATATGAAACATTTCTGGAAGCTTCTGACCCTGTGTCAGCTTTTGTCATGATGACTTGTACTGGGGATTTTGCAGTTATTTGAAGACCTTGATGCCTGCGGTTTTTATTTTGTGGGTTTTCTGTTGAAGTGGAACCCTGTAGTGGGTAGCAGCAATCGTAGAAAAATTGACATGAAAAACATTCCTGATCTGTTTTCACACATGCTCTGAACATGGAGGTGGGGGAGGATGGAGGCGCATGTGAGAGCACACATCTTTGATGTTGTCTAGCCGACAAAATTTGTAAATTACTTACGGGGGCCCATATTAAATAGCATTAAAATCAGCAGAGGGTGGAGGCTGGGGTGGATGGTTGGGTCAACAACACACTGGAGTTTAAGACTGGTGACCACTGTTTGTTTTTTACTAATAGTCAGCCTATAAATTAACCAAAACCTTATCCACATATTTATTATTCTAAGCAAGATGAAGAATTTTCTATCTCTTTTACATTATTTTGCTTGTATGGTCATAAAGTATGTATTGTTTGCAGTATGAACAAGGTTTTGAAAATCGCAAAGAAACCTGTACAATCTTATTCCTGCTAAAAGTTATCACAATGGCCACAACTTCATCCTGACTTTTTTTTTTTTTCATTAAAAACAAAAGATATGGAAATCCTCCGAAGATGAAATCAGGTGGGAAATACAAGAGAGTGCAGAGAAGAGAAGTTAAGGATCTGATACGGATACTGCTGTTGTTGGGACTGAAAAATATTACATTGTATGGCTGACTATGAATAAAGAGAAGTTCCAAGGTTTGAAAGACAGGAAAAAATGGTGAGCAATAATAAAACTTCACTCAGGGGAGTATCTCATGCTGTGATTTAAGGTAAAAGTACCTGCTTGCCACTCAGATAACTCTGCTCTGATGATGCCATCCTCTGTTATTTGTAATCAAATCACAGCAGCTCCAGACAGTACTGATGGGCTATTATTGTTGTTTCCTACAGTGTCAGTGTCGAAGAAGTTTTCTGTCTTTGTGAGTGAATGAAAGGAAACTTCACTCCTATCACCTCATGGTCACTTGATGGAAAAAGGTGCCTTCCTTTAAATAATTTCTTAATAGACTGCATGAAAAAAACACACAGAGCTCAAAGCTTTAGCTATGTCAAATCTCTTTCTGCATTTCCAAATAATATACACAATGGTTCAAAAGATTAGGATCACTTGATAATGAAACCTCGCGCTTTATCTACATAGGGGTAGAAAGTCTTTTGAGGTTTTATTACAGTTTGAAAGGAAAAAAAATTAATTTTTTTCTGAAACTCTTGAGTATTCTTGTTCTAAGAAATGAAGGCATGTGGGAACTTATCCAAAAAGACAAAAAAAAAAAAACCAGAGGATTTCATAGGATTTCATACAATACTAGGTATTACTCAGTATGTACAGCGCAGACTGTCTCTACCCACAATAGAAAGAGAAGTAATAGGCTTTGGTGCACAACAGAAAAAGAGGATGAGTACATCAGTCTGTAGTTTGAGAAACAGACACCTTATAGGTCCTCCTGCCAGCTTTGTTAATCTGCAACAGTGAAAAGGTGACTCAAGAATGCTGGCCTTCAAGGCAGAGACAGAAAGAAAAATCTGAGGACTGGCCAATAAAAGGTAAAGGTTGCAATGGGCAAAATAACACAGACACTGGACAGAAGAAAATTGGAAAAAGTGTTACAGACAGACAAATTACAATTTGAGGTGTTTGGATCCAAACAGAAATCATTTGTGAGTGGCAGAGCAAATGAAAAGATACTAGAGGAGTGCTTGAAGCCATCTTTCAAGCATAGTGGAGGAAATGTGATGGTTTGAGGTGATTTGACTGTATACAGGATCAAAGATCTTGAACAAGGAAGGCTATTACTCAATACCGCAGTGCAGTGGCATGCTCTGTGAATACCGTTTGATTGGAACAAGTTTTCTCCTACGTGAGGATAATGACCCAAAGCTTCAACCCTTGCAAGAACTATTTAGAGAAGAAGCAGTCAGCTGGTATTCTGTCCACAGTGGGAGCAATTACACTCACTGTATCTTAACGCAATTGATTTTTTGTGGGCACTGGTTATCAGAAGAGAGTTTGGGATTTGGATGAGGCATATTTTCCAGATTACCTCATTAAACTGATAATCAGAATAACAAAGGTTTTGAAGATTCCCTCTCCCCTCTTGTCTGATTATTCCAATTATGATCAGCTGCTCTCATTACCCTCCTGTGTTCCATAACCTGATTGCCATGTGTATATAAATAGTGCTGTCTTCACTTTGTTACTTGTCACAATGTCTGTTGTCCTTCCTTATGTTTTCCTTGCCAGTTACTGAGTTTTTGAATTCTGTCACCTTGGACTTTGTATGGATTTAGTTAACTTCTTTGAGTGTTCACCTTTTCAATAAAGGTGCGTCTTCCATTTATTCTGTCCGTCTCACTACTCTGCATTTGGGTCCTCAACTTGTGATACATGACAGTACACTGTGACCATATAATGGACCCAGCAGACAGGGAACTGTATGAACAGCAGCAGGTGGCTTTGTTTTTTGAAGACGACTTTGGAACTTAAGCCATGGCTCACCCCTAAGTACAAGCTAGTCATCGAGGAGATTCATCTGGCCATGAGGGTCCCCACTGGAAAGTGTGGAGATACCAGGCACCCAAGAGACCCCATGCCTCCCGGGTTCCTAGTCCTCATCTCCATCCTCCACCTGTGGTCAGAGTGAGCTGGTTAAACACGCAGCCAGCTAACAACCCCTCTGCTGCAGCTACTGCTAGTCACCTGCCTAAGCTTCCTTCCTTTCTTTCGCCATCTTCAAAGAGAAGAATGGTCCTCTGAGATACCATTCATCACCACCTCTGAAGCCCAGTTCCTCACAGCCCAGCACCCTAGCCAGCTTCATGCTAGTGTTGCCACTTGGGTTGGTTGACGCCAGGCCCACACCGGTCCTTCCACCTGGGTCCACCCACGCTAGGCCCTTGTCCTCTTCACCGCCTGGGTCAATCGACACCAGGGATACACCAATCCCTCCACCTGAGTCGACAGATGTCAGGCTCAGAACCCTCCAAGTGACTGTTTTCCCTGAGCCCGCTGTGTTACCTGTGCTGGCCTCCCAAGAGACTGCGAATACTAAGCAGACTGAGCCAATGCTCTTTGGGTCTATACAGGCTGCCCCAGAGACTGCACACTCTTAATTTGTCCTTAGTGTGTAGTAAAACCCTTTTTAAGTGACTGAATGGTAAATGGACTAATTCTTATATAGCACTTTTCTACTCTCATTCAAAGCACTTTTTACAACCCATTTACAACCCTCGTTCACAAACACAAGCACTTTTTTTAATGCTTCAGTGCTTTCTATCTAACATTCACACTCCGATGGATGCATTGGAGAGCAACTGGGGATTAGTATCATGCCCAAGGATATTTGGCATGCAAACTGGAGCAGCCAAGGATCAAACCACCAACCTTCTGATTAGCAGATGACCTGCTCTACCTCCTGAGCTACAGCCACCCCACTAGAAGGTGCTCCATCATTTTTCAGCAGAGACGATATTACCATTAGGTCAGCCATTATATCCAGAATGTCAGTGGAACAAAGCACTGAGAGAGTGGCACCCAGTGTTGTCTTCTGCTACTGTGGCCCATCTGCTTCAAGGTTCGCTATGTTGTGCATTTAGAGATGCTCTTCTTCATACCTTTTCTGTAACAAATGGTTACTTAAGTTACGGTTGTCTTCCGTCTTCAAAGAAGTAGGGCCATTCTCCTCTGACCTCTGGTATTAACAAGACATTTTCACTAAGAACAGCTGCTCACGGGATATTCTTTCTTTTTTAGACCATTCTGTGTAAACCCTAGAGATGATGGTCCCAGCAGATCAGCAGTTTCCCCTCTGGCGCCAACAACCACGCCATGTTCAAAGTCACTTAAATCTCCTTTCTTCCTTGTTTTGATGCTCCTTTTGAACTTCAGCAGGTTGTCTTGATCATGTCTACATGCGTAAATGTACTGCTGTGTTATTTGCATTAGCGAGCTGTTGAACAGGGGGACATAATAAAGTGGCTGAGTTTATTTTTTGTTGTATAAATGCAAGATGGACACATGTACTAAATTTTTTGTGTGGATCTATATGTCTTGAATTTGGAGTTTTCCTTTTTTTTCTGTGTGTAATGAATCCTCTGTAGTGTTGTTTTTTTCACAAGCTGTGTGCATGATCTGAAAACATTGTCAGATGTTGAGCACAGAAAATATTTGATGTGATTGGTTTTGTAAATGTAGGTTTTGTGTTTACAATTTAAAAAGTGGAAGGCTTCCAGAACTTAATCTCAGCAATTGTGAAAAACTGTAATATGGCAGGTTTTTGGCTACATCCACACATACACAAGTATTTTGGTAAACATAGCTTTTTCTGTGTGTTTTGGCCTTTTGTCAACACTTCTGAATCACTGAAAGTGGGGCTTTTCAAAAACTCCTGCCAGAGTGAAGATTTGTCAAAAACTGTTTCTGCATTTACATGTGGACAAGGAAAACTGAGATTCTTCTCTTGCAACGTCAAAAGTGTGCACCTTTACCTCCTTTTTTGTTGTCAGACTGTGCCGTGTTATTATTTGTTGGCTTTTGATTGGCCAACATTTTTTTACAGTTACACTCTAAGTAAAGACAATTCATTTCTTAATCGAGTTATGGCAACCAGTCCCACAAAACTCAGTTGTTTAAATGGGAAACGTAATATACAATTAATTGTAATTATGTTTTAAGTAAATCTAAGTTGTTTTAATTAAATGCCAAAGCATATAGTCACATTGCATTAACTCAACATCGTTGTCTTGTATCTACTGGGACTATCATGAATTTAAAAAAAAACATGCATACAAAACTTTTACTGGTACTTAATACATACCATGTGTACAGTGTAAAATCAGGAAAAAAAACTCATTACTGAATCTCTCACTTGATTACCTGAAAAAGTTGTATCCCTTCTAAAGGTTCTAGTCCCACACCTAAAAGGAATGGTTTTTTTACATAGTGCTTTTCTACACTACTTGAGCACTCTACACACTATGCCTCATTCACTCAAGCATTTTTTTCCTGTGTGTAAGTGCTTTCTATTTAACATTCACATTTCTATCTAACATTGCCCAAGGATATTTAGCATGCAGACTGGAGCAGCCAGGAATCGAACCACCAACCTTCCAATTAATTTGAAACACAACCTAAGTCACTTCAAACCAGCACAACTGGCAAGAACCTGCAACACAATCATTACGTGTTTCAAATAACTGGAAAAGTTGTCTGCCTAAGGAAAATAACAGTGAGGCTATAGCTTACTCCAAAAGTTCAAGTCATTTACAGTTATACTACCACTCTTCTACTTTAAATACAATAAAAAAAAGTCTTCTGACACACCTGCTGGTTCGTGTTTATTATACAAATAAATGCTAAGCTTACATCAATGACAATTGATGCTTTTTCATTAATATCGTATTAAAATACTACCAACAGAAACGTGACCAAGGGGATTGCTTGAAACCATTTGAATTAAGCTAGCAATAACCCGTCTTTAAACTCCATCAAAATATACAGAGAAGTGCACAAAAACTGATAAAATACTACTTCATCATCTCCAGTTACAAATGTGTCATTTTGCCGTGTATTAAGTAAAGGCTGATACTTACAAAAAACTTGACTGAAGGTTATCGCTTTTCCCCAAGCCACACTGAGTCCGAATTTGAGTGATGGAAGGTCCCCACTTGTTGTCTCTGTAGTACTGCGCATGTGCAAGACTGTGCTTATAATGAAAGCTCAAGGCCTATTCCTTCGGAAGTGAGATGGATGTGTTAATTTGAATCTGGACTATTTTGTAGCCTTAACATCTCATACTATTACTTTAATACTAAGAAACCTGGTTATTTTGAGTGTAAAAAACTAATTAGCTGTAATTTCAACATAAAAAATATATGTAATGTAAACATCAGTATTTCATTTCTTAGAGTGTAGGGTTAGATCGCCACTTGTTGGTTTTGCATGCTCTTGACAGACCTTGAGATTGTCTTTTACATTTTCATGTGGACGGAGATATTTTTCAAAACAAACTCGGAAAAATCCCCATTTTGAAAAACACCTGTGTATGTGTAGACGTAGCCTTATTCTTAAATCAGACATCAACAGTCTGTCTTTTTTTTTTTGGACATGTGAGATCAAAAAGCAGGCTGATCAGCTCTGCTGGAGCTGCAGACCTTCCAGAGTCTTCTGCTGAGTCTCTATCTCTGTTTCCCCAGAGACCAGCAAGCTTCACACCAAGTGCCTGAGGATATGCCATCATCCCCCATCTCTCCATCTCTCCCATTCCTACAGTATGCCTTATCTGTGTTACTGTCCTCTGGCTTTGGAATGGAGCTGAAAATCCCTGAAAGAAGACTAAGTTGTATGTCACCTTCTATTTGAGGAAATGCACTAAATAATCCCTTGTCCTCTTCTGCTCATATTTGTTTTTATCACACATCATTCTTGCATAAAATCAGTCTGTATAACATTAGGCTGCTGCGGCTCAGGTGATAGAGTATTTCATCTGAAAGATCAGTGGAACGATCCCTGACTCCTCCAGTCTACATACCAAAGTATCTTTGGGCAAGATGCTGAACCCCAAGTTGCTCCTGAGGCATCCATTGGAGTGTGTGTGAATGTTAGAAAATGCTTAGACATAGATACAAGTGCTGTATGAATGTGTGAGATTGTGTGAATGAGACTTGCAGTAGAAAGCGCTTTGAGAGCACCATTCAGAGTAGAAAGATACTTTAAAAGTACCAGTCCATTTACAGTCATTTTTTTCCCCTTGTTGAAAATTCCCACAAAAGAAAGAAAAAGGGGAAAAAAATATCCTTGTTCATGCATGCCTTGTTCCTGTAGTCCACTTCTTATCAGTATATCCTGGTTCCCCAACACCCAGGCTAGGCCCTCCATGCTTGGGTAGCATGGGAGAGAAAAATCCTGAACATGAAGGATTGTCACAAGGGTATGACACCATCAAACTACCAGCCAATTACCTGCCTCTCCACAAGGTATTGTAGCAACCAAGCTGAGTAGGCACACGAGTCAACACAAGAGCACAGCTCAGAAGGGTAATGGAAATAACACCAGAGGGTCAAAGCACCAGCTACTTGTTGATAGAGCAGTACACCAGGACTCTAAGATCAGGCAGACCAACCTGAGCATCGCCTGGATTGACTACAAGAAAGCTTAGGACTCAATACCCAACACATGGCTCACCTGACTCATACACCTCTTCTTCCACACAGTCATTTATAAAGCGTGCTACAAACCCTGCCATTACAGCTAACCGGTTGATTCTTTATATTTGTTTTATATTTTATATTTGTTCTTTATATTTCGGGCTTTTTTGGCATCCTTTTAGTGCGCAACAAACCCCACTGGCTAACAGATGGATTCTTTATATTTATATATTTATATTTTTTTACTTTATATGTATTCTTTATATTTGGGGATGTTTGACCTCCTTTATATTTATAGTAGGGCTGGGCACGTTAACGCGTTATTATCGCATTAACGCATTAATTAATTAACGCCGACAATTATTTTATCGCCCGTTAACGCAGTTTTATTATTATTATTATTACTGAAAGTCCGTTGCTCACTGGCTCTGAATACACAAAAACATGGGTCACAGGTGGTGGGATGTACAGGCTTGGGATGGGCGTCATCATGCGTCTCAACCAATGAGAGCATAAGACTGCTGTAGCACACATGAACTGGAACGTAAAAGAACTGGCGGGGACAGAAAAATGGAGAAAGGTATGAAACTCTTACATGGACATTTTCATTTTAAATCTCTTCCAGAGGCCCCTGCACAGTAAATCACAGCTGTGAACTTTTTTTTTTTTTTTTGCGCTAGACCACTTCACCTCACTCTAACAGGGGCAATTGCTACTGAACATAGACTGTTTAGCTGCTCCCTGATAAAAGAAAAATGTTTCTGCTGGTACCTGTTCAGTAACAAAACAAAGAAAACTGATTTGTAAATGTTAACTTGCTGTTGCTCAGAAGTTGCCTGTTATAATGTTATGATCGTGGCTCTGGACTCT